>JARJEC010079596.1:0-19363 GCA_030264575.1 Tachinus sp. AB-2021 | reverse complement strand
TTATTATTGCCCAATCAAAAAATACTCAAATAAGATCCGTATTTTGCAATTGTGTTTATATTTTTGAAATTATGATAAATTGTATTGCACAAACAGCTACTCTTTCGATAAAAAATATTGGCATTTTCGTCTTTCATCAATGAAAAACAATACAAAATAATAAATATTGAAAATTCGTTAAATATAATAAAATTAATTTGAATTACTGACGATGTTTCGTCACTATTTGAAGAATCAAATAGTGACGAAACATTTATAGAAATAAACTTTGTTCATCTCTACAAATTATAGACAATTTAAGTCTACAAATTATAGACATAAAATCAGTAATAAAATTATTGGATTAAATTGTTATTTAAACGATATTTTTAGTCGATCAACTTTTTGTGGAATTCTGTAAATAATATCAATTGTAAATGCAATAATTATTTGGTTTGGGAAAAGATCAATTTTATTTTAAATCTTTTTATTTTTTCAGAATGAAAATAAATTGTAATTGTTATGCATAAATATTATTTTATTGGAATATGAATTATTTTGAATTGAGTATAATAATATATTTATTTGTATTATAAAATAAAGTAATCATCATTTTATAATGAACATTCATAAAATAATAAATAGCAATATTATTTTTTTAATTGCTCGATTTCCCAGAGTATATAACATTTATGTAAATATTATCATATTTCAATGAAATAATAAAAAAATATTAATATGGAAAGATTGTCATGGATTAAATTTAAAATGAATGTATGAACAAGAAAATTCAAAGATCTTGTTATTCCTGACCATGAATAGAAATTGAAGTATTATATCAATGGGATGGGGCTGCTTCCATTCCGCTATTGCAGCAACATGTTTTTCCCATAGCGCAAAAAACTTGGAAAACATAATATCATGAGGGGACATTTATATGAATTGGTGAAAAGCTAGATCGATATAAATGTAGCAAACAACCGGGAATATAATTGTTATTACCTTGGTTCGTGAGAGAAAGGTTCCGCGTAAATATTCCTGACTCTCCTCGGGAGCGGAGGCGGCCTGGGCCCGTAATTATCCATCGCGCACTAAAAGTTCCTATTTCACACTTAGCACATTGGCACTATCACATCTCCACATCGTAATAAAACTTAAACAGTCCCCATAATATTATCAAAAAAGGCCAGTTTGTATTCAAAAACTAATGAGGCGATTGTAATCTCACGTGTAAATGAATAAAGCGATAATTAAATTGGTAACTCGGTGTTAACATGACGCAGAAAATAGATGTATATCTCTGTATAATGCCGCGTACCGACTGCCACTACACGCACAGCGCGGCTGCTCAAGACGAAGTGGGGCTGCAGAGTAGGGGCGCACTCGATATCAGGCCCGGCGCAAGCGCTTCCGACTCTCAACCCTGTCTATCTGTCGTCGTCACCATCAACTCACCTGCATCCCCCGACTCGATACTCTAAATCCAATCCCGCTATCTGCACTGTACTGCCGCTGCCGCCTTATCGAAATGACTACTGAACACGCGAAATTAAACTAAATATAACGCTTTTATTCCAAAACCAAATTTAATGGCCGTTCTTATTTAAACTTTCTTCTTTATCCACTTTTACTTCGCCTTAATATTCAAATCCTTATTTTATCGAAGCTTATCGCCCGCCCAGTCGTAATGAGGATTCATCTCAATTAATATAATAAATAAATAAAGGCTTTGTAACTTTTGATGAATACCCTTCTACAGTCTAATATTTTACATTGTTTCGAAATGATTCTAAATATATCTTAGAAAGGGATATTTCAGTCGTAATGCGTTACGCACGGAATCCCTGAATTAATTCATGCACACTGACATTGATTTCAAAATTTATTACTCTCATAAATATAATCAATCATTGCTTGCATCGTCTTTTTCGTATAGAAAACAATATGTTGTATAGGTTTTATTTGATGCGATATTTTTAGATGTAAATTGGGCAGAATTTGTTTTGTCTCGTAGTTTGCTAAAAGTTTTTTTGCAATAACCTGTTGGACACAGATTTATTAAAAAAATACGCATAAAAACATAAATAATACTGACTAGTATATATTTTTTAAGAGTAATTTTATAATTCTAGAAGTTTGTGATTTCCATTACAAATTGGACATTTAAATCCATTATGTCTAATTGTTCTATTATGTATATTCTTTTCGCTTTGTACAGACCTGAATCTTTTTAATAAGAACTCGGTTAGTTCGTCAAAACTTGCAACATAATTTTTTAGTTTTGTCCTTGCTCAAATAATTCATGAATTTCGTTGTCCCATTTATCAAAGATTAAGTAGTTGACCATTGGACCGCATTCAATAGTTTCAAAACTTAGTTGAAGATGGCTTTTAGACAGCATTTTGTTTATGTTTTACATCATTTTAGTTTTACATCATAAGAGTTATAAAAATAATTGAAAACTGTACATACGACTAGAATAGATAGATAGATAGATAGATAGATAGAAAGATATCAAACTTCACACATGTTAATCAAAAGAATTGTTATCTATTCTATTATAGTAATTGCATCCAGATCCGGATCCAGAGAGTAAATATGCGATTTGGATGGCGCATGGGACTTATTAACCAATTATTGGAAAATTGAGAAAAAACAATTAACTATCAACCCAAAAAGCTATCGACCCAGTAGCCCTATGGGTCGATCCGCCCATGACTGCATCCAATCTACTATATTAGCAAATATTCAAGCTATGTAGAGAAGACATATAAATTCTTCAAAATCATAATTTGATTTAAACCCTACAAATTAAACGTGCTGGCAGTAATGGAATCATTAACAAATTAAAAATGCATCTATTAGTTCCTTTCTTTACAGACAGATCGAGTTTCCTAAATCTATCGACAAAGATTTATCGGCATAAATAGCACAAAAATTGGTTTACTATATTGAACATAGATCCAGTGCGCCGTTTAGTAGCAACAAAGTTTTGTTCACAGGCACAAAAAAATTCGAGCCTAATGAAACACAAAAAACACAGATGGGAAGAAAATCAGACCACAAACAAAATTTGGACAAAACGCCCATACAAAAACCATAAAAGCTAGAAATTTTTTTGAATCTATTTACTACACAATTCAATCAATATTTATACTAAATGTCTTTTAATCAAAATTTATAAATAAAGAACATAAAACAAATAAGAATAGCACATACATTTCCAGAAAATTTTCTAAAATAAAACAATTTATTAAGTTTTTACCACAAAAATATTGATTGAAAATCAATATATTAGCAACTTAAGTTTCGACTTGTGAAGGTCATTATCAAGTCGAAACTTAAGTCTCTAATAAATTGATTTTCAATAAATATTTTTGTGGTATAAACTTAATAAATTGTTTTATTTTGTAATGAAGTATCACGTAGTAAAGGTCGAAACCATCCTAATGATTTAATCTTCTATTAAACTGTTCAAAATATAAATGAGAAGTGTCGTTTTAGACTTGTTTCTAAAAGTTATCGATTTCATACATTTATAATAAAATAATTGCATAGGAAAGTTCATACGCAAGGATTAACATTAGTAAAATAAAAAAGACTACTATGGTCTAAACTTATAATTTTTTCAACTTAAGGTCCTAGTTAAAAGCAGCAGCGAGAAGTTGGCACCCTTACGTTAGAATTTTAAATAAATACTATTGCCTAATTTTGCTGAAGTTATGCCCAGTTTTGCCTAATAGTCATTTCGTTTTGCTCAGTTAACCCATAAAAGGTATCGCACATTTGGAAGAGATGCGCTGCGCTGCGGGGCTCTCGGCACATTTTTTACATTGTATTATGACGGGTCGGCAGCCATTGACCTCTGCCGACCCGTCTTAGTACAATGTATAATATAATTCCGAAAGCCGCGCAGCGCATCGCCGCCGATCTGCCAGATGTGCAATACCCTTAAATCAATAGTAACTATGCCATACTTTTGCCCAAGTTATGCCTAGTTTTGCCTAACTAAAGTAAATATTTGTCCACAAATAGAGGAGTCACAAAATGGCAATCATGAATCATAAAATAAATTGGCACTTCTGAATACATCTAGTTTTCCCCAGTTCTGTCCAAGCAAAATTTATGCTCCACTCATAAATCAGAGGAAATAAGTCAAATAAAAATCCGTATGAGAATTTCAGACAAATTTCAACTGACGAGTTTACATAAAATAAATTTTGCATAATTTTGCCCAACTTATGTTCTGACCAGTACTTCTTTCGATTTACCCATCTCCCCTTAACCCATGAATCAATAGTAAAATTTCTATAGTGTGGCACCCTCATTAGCAAATTCGAAGAAATAACTTAGGCCATAAGTTATGCCCATTTTTGCCAAAACAGTCATTTCGTTTTGCAAGGCAATTCCTATAAAATATTTATTTCTGCAATCGTATAAAATAAATAAGGTTTTAGACATATTGTTCACCATTAAGGGGATCCTGAACAGCCAAAACCAAGTACCTCTTAATTAATTAATGAAACCGCTTGTATATTTAAAATGTTATATCGTTGAATAGATCGATGACCCACCTATAGTGGCATCCCAGGAGGTTCCCCCTTTCAAGAAAACGGATCTATTTTTTGTGTGTAAGTTTTTTCAATAATCTAACGTTATTTTATAGTTTTTTTTAAATTCTTTTTTGTAAAATAAAAAACACAAAAAACTTTAGTTAGGTCCACTTTCTTGAATGTGACTATAGATCATCTGATTCGTACTATTCAACAATATAATATCCAAAAAGTACAAGAGATCTAATTAATATTAAGAGATAGTTGATTTCAGGTGTTTATCTTAATGAGACGCATATGCAGCAAAATTCATTTAAGTTCTATTTCAAAGCGTTAAGTTAAAAATTAAACTTGGACAAAACTCAAAGACCCTTAAGATCCTCGAGAAATGTTCACATTATTTTATTTGGCTAACAATTTTTGCTCTAATCGACAATTTGAACTACCCATCCTAAAAAACACGCAAATAAAAACAAATAGTTCATCTATGCTTAAAATAGAAATATGAGCTTGAACAATATTTGGAGATCCTTAAAATGACCATAAAAGTTGACATTAATATTTTGCACGAGTGCAAATATTCATTCTGCAATAATCTACGTTGTCCAAACACCATTTGGAGGCCAATTAAGGCAAGGTAAATTTAAAAGCAAGCTTTGCAAACTCGAAAGTTTTATGGCCACTAGAAGGTTTGACAATGTTCTGTTATGGGTCTAAAGTTTTGACCAAGTTCACTATTTAGTCTACAATATCCCTTTTATCCCTGAGGTGGTTCGTCAAGCTTCCCTCCACTACAGTCATGATGGTCCTATTGTGCACCTCGGACATCTTACACCTTTAGCAGTTCAGTCTCTTAGATGAAATCCAGGAGTTTTTAGAACAGACAGAACTGCTAAAGATGTAAGATGTCAGAGGTGCACGATATCTCTAATAAATCATAATTGCAGAAAATAATTTCAAATTCAATTTTGAAGCCTTAAATTGAAAACTGATTTTGCACAAAACTCGGAGACTATTAAGATGTTCTCTAGAAGGGTTCACAGTGTTCTTATTCGACTCAAATTTCTTTTACTGAATGGTTAAAGGAAAGAAGGATGATAAGCAAATAAAAGATATACTCTTCAAAATCGGGTAAAATTGTTTAATATTTATTTTCTGAAGACTCGTCAATTCAAGTTTGTCTGAAATACCCCATACATTTTTAAATTTTTAATTACTAATTCTGATTTGGAATTTGTTAATGAGGGTGAAATACTATAGAAATTCAACTATTGATTCATGGGTTAAAGGGAGATGGGTAAAACGAATGAAGTACTGGTCAAAACTGGCCATAAGTTGGGCAAAATTATGCAATATTTATTTTATGTGAACTTGTCAGTGGAAATTTGTCTGAAATTCTTATAAGTTTATTAATTTTACTTATTTCCTTCTGATTTATGAGTGGAGCACAAATTTTGCTTGAAAAAAAAAACTAAGGAAAACTCGAAGTATTCAGAAGTGCTAATTTATTTTATTGCTTGAAATCATGATTGCAATTTTGTGACTCTTGTATTCGTGGGCAAAACTTTACTTTAGTTTGGCAAAATTGGGCATAACTTGGGCAAAAGTATGGCATATCTTAATTCGTAGAACTCGCTTATAACGATACCACACCATATATATTCGACTGTTGACTAATGGGTTAACTGGGACTGGTCAAAACAAAATTGACTATTCGTTAAAAATTATGCAATAGTTTTCGTTTCAAAATTTCAACTTGGAGATGCCAACTTCACGCGGATGTTAATAGTTTAAAACACGATTATATTTGAATGTTGCAGTTTTCAAGCGCAAATATTTTTAGTGTAAAAACTTTGGCTATCCCGAGTAAAAATGATTTTTTTGGACTTGTACTGTTCTTAAACTCACCGGTTAAATTACATTAAACTTACTTCCTTACTTATACTTATTTACTCTCTAAAAAATTGACAATATATTCATAATTCATCATTAAATAAGAAATATAATTAGCTCTTATAAAATTAAGTACATAAATGTTCCAATCTTAAAACAATATTCAGTATAAGTTGCATAAAAGCCACGAGTTGTTGGTTCTAGCAATAAGTTATAGATGAAAATAATTCAATTAAAAATGTAGATAATCATGTAAGTCTAAAGAAATTAAAAACTACAAAAAATAAATATTATTAAAGTTGTTTATTAACTGCCTAATATCCAAAGAAACAAGAAGAAAGTTAACCAGAAAAGTGTCTGGCGTCCAAAGCACACAGGAAAAGTTTCAGTAGATACAAATCACATTTATTAACATGCCCATTAGATTAACAAGCAACATTTCAACGAATGTGCTAATAATGTTTAGTAACTAGTTTAGTGCTACTAACTTTTCCTATGTGCGTTGGACACTTTTCTGGTTAACTTTCTTCTTGTTTCTTTGGATATTAGGCAGTTAATACAATAATTTCAAATGTTTTTACAAAGTTTGTGTGGCCTCATCTTGTAAAAACGATAAGATCGAAAAAAAGTATTTGGTTGTACAGATAACATAATTTCTGATAAAAGACAAGAATTGACAAATGGTTAAAGTAAATGCGACAATAAATTAATAATAATAATTTTACCAAAATTATAACGCAAAACTAGATAAATAAAATCGATTTGTTAGATATACACAGCACATTTTTCAATCAACCTATTAGTTGGAACAAAGAAGGGGATAATAAAAATATCTAAGAAATGAATGCAAAACACGTGGTGAATCCAGACAAGCTACAGTAAACGGACAAAAGCAATTGTCACGCAAAAAACCAACCAAAAAATTTATTGGTGGTATATAATAAGTCTTGTTCGTACATTTGAGTCTTAAAAGACATTCACTCAAGAAGCACAACAAGGTAGTTGGTATCAAGTAAACAAAATTCGAAAAAGATTTAAAGTATTCTGGCTCGTATAGCAGTGTAAAAGCCGAGAAAATAATGATATAACGTTCTAAAAGAAATGCTCCGCAACGGTACAAAGAGTAAGTCATTAGCCGAACTCGTAGATAATTCGTTGACAACAGCAAAGAACAAAAAGACCTATTTGTAGAGAATAATTTCTGACAACAAATAGTTGTATAAAGTGCATGTGTAACGTAAAGCTGGCTCAGACAAAAATTCTATTTAACCAGATGGAATGATGTAAATTTTTTGACACTCCGCTGACTCTTCAACGGAGTGTCAAAAAAATTATTTATTTAATTAATTATTTTGGTTGTTGATTAATTGGTTAAAATAATTTTCAAATCGCAGTTTAAATTAGTTTGAGCGAGAGTTTCAATGTTTTGATTATTATCAGGGTTTCTTGTTCAGCTTAAAGCTTAAGATATTTATGCTGCGTCACGCCACACCATTTGGAACGCTCGCGATTAAGATGTTGGTTTTATCAAAACCACATAAATTTTATTTAAAACAGTTTTAATAAAATATTTTTAAGCTAGGCACTTTTTATTAAAACTTTTTTATTTAATTGTCGTATGATCTCCGGATTTTGATATAACCAACAGCTTATAATGTGAGCTAAACCGCCCAAATTAAAGTATTTTGATATTAGGTCGCAGTTGTACTGCTAAAAATTTACTTATCTTATTTAAAGTAACCACAAAATAACAAAACATTGTGAAATAAGTTATATTATTTTCTAAATAATTATTATGCGTCATTCCAAGCTTTGTAGTATTTTATGAAATTTAATAATACCAGTCAACAGCTTCGGGGCACTTTCAAGATACGTGGTTGCAGTATGCACTGCAACTGCATTGTTTGCAACATTATTAATTTGTGACTTTTAGTGTACTAGTAGGTCATATCCAAACAATAAACTTTGCTCGCGGCATATTTTAAAGTTGTAATTTTCATATGTTATGTTATTATAAAAAATTGTCTATTGTTGGTTTACGTTAAAATGGTATAATTACCATTATTATTACCAACTAATTTTTAATGAAATTGCATTTTATCGATATTAAACATTAGCCTGTAGTCTCTCACAGCATATCCAGTTATCAAGCACCCCAAGTAAATTTACTTATAAGACAGGCTACTTTAAAAAAAATCATTTTTCGTATTTTTTTCTATTTCTAAATTTAGTAAGAGGAAAACATGAAGAGTTGGTACTCAGTATTGGGGGGGGGGGATTGCAGCCTCCCATAAGGGCTGGAAAGAAATATAAAGTATATAGACCAATTCTTCGTATCTTTGTCTAAACAGAAAAGGTATCTTTTAATGAATGAGTTGGACAGAACTCAGAAAGTAAAGCAAGACCATACCCTTTTAACAAATTATCGCCTCGCTCTAGCCTATATCCCTTATATTTTACTAATTAGCCCCAAATAATCTTTAAGCAAAAAAAATTATTACCTTACCAAACACGAATGATCAAATTTGGTATCAGAAAGACGACATACCTGTAACAAAAAGAAATAATATATTAATCATAATGTAACATAAAATGCAATAAAATTCGATGTAAACATACTGAAAAATTACATTTTCACTCTGCTCTCGATGTTTTGCTTTTTCAAAATATTACTACAAAGACTTTAAAAACAATCAAATATTCAAATTTTTTAATCATATTAGTAATTCTTTTACGGCAAAATTATGTTTTAGCCACAATAAAGTAGATCATTGAGCCATTATTACAATGAATACATTTAATATAAACGACCACCCGGAAATCGAACCCGGAACCCCTAGCATCGTAAACAATCTGTCTCAACAGTCTACGTCACCATACTCGGCTAAACAAAGTATTATATTATAATTTTCTGAAATTGTTTGATTTTTTGCAACAAAATTATACGAAAAATAAAACATATAGAGCAGAGTGTGATTTTTAGTATGCTTACAGCAACAAGATCATAATTACAATAACAATATAATAAGTTACATAAATAAACGCTTCTTGAAGGATTTAAACGCACCAACGTCTTGTTTAAATTAAATTTGAAAAAGTTTTCCATTTTTATTGATTTGTTTCAGCGCGATTAACAATTCATAGCATAAAATCAAACTTGTTGGTTGGGTTTCTAGAAGCCCCAGTCAACAAAGTTTAGATTGCGTACAATTTTATTTAAGTGTTTTCAATAGTTTGATCGAATCAAATATTAAAGCAAAAAAGATGGAATCAAGTATTTGATTTGTTTTGTGAGAAAAAATGATGATCGCTTTAACAATTCAAACAAGTCTGCAAACTAAGCAGACGACACTTTTAAAATAATAATGTGCAACTAATCCCTTTAAAAAGCTGCCAATAAACACCATTCTTAAATAAGTTAGAATTTAAACCAATTGTAGATTAAATTGGAAAATTTAATTCCGAAGGGTAAATAGGGGTTAAAGTAGACTGAATTATGGCATTCTGAAAGGGCTGATTTCGATCCCATTTACAATATTGCATTTGTAACTAGGGGTTGGGATGGACTCAATTTTTAATAAATGAAACACTGCATGCAGGAATAATAATAAGCCTGAATTTATGGGAATTAATTTTAAATGGTGATATTATAATAAATTAGCTGCGATAATAAATTTAATAAATCGATAAATGCGATACAATAAATTTTAATAATAAAGTTTCATTTATTTTGGGGGAATCTATGCGGCCCTCTTCAAAGTTTGTTTCTTTGTTTTTTGATATTAGGGGGTGAAAATCGGTGCGATGCGCAGTAACATCTACACACGATCGGCTCTGACGAAACTTTCTCCATTTTATGCATGGAAATCTATTGAGTAGTTTTAAAAGATTAGGGCGGAAAATATGAGCATCCGGAAGCGTGTTTCTTGGGGTGACACTATCTTGTTTCACATTGTACCCAATTTGTACGTGAGTTTGTCCGCCGGTGGAAAAAGCATGCTTTCGGATACTAAATGCAAATTTATTTTTAGGGAATAGAATTATAAATATTCAGCATTTCCTATTATGAATGCTATTTATCTCGCATGCTAGTGAAAATATCTGTGAAAACATTTAGCATAAAAGAAATAGAATGATATTCATTGAAATGAGTATACTGCGGCTACCATTCAATGTTTTAAAGGAGGCTTGAGGCTATTTCCGTGTCATTCATTAAAAATGAAAACGAAACCATAAACTGAGGTAATAAAAGGTTGCATTTGGTGGCAATAATTTGCATCCCTTATAGAACAAACATCATGCGCCAAATACACCCCATGCAAATGAATTAATTAAATTTCTATTATTATTATTCATAAACAAATACACTAATTAAAAATCAAAGCTAATATTTTCTTTTTAAGAAAACCTTAAAATTCCCATTAATGCAAATATTTTTTTAATTACCGTAATACAGGTATTATTAATGTGATAATAAAAAACAAATAAATTCATTGATTATCAACTGAAAATCAATAAAAAATTAAGGAAACCAATAAAGCTTAATTGAAAAATTATAAAGTTCAAAGATACCGCAAAAGGGAAAAAATAAACAAGAATCAATAAGAAATGAATGAAAAAAATTTATGATAAATTGTAAAATTCAAATAAAAATCAATAATTTTTGGTGTTGCTACTAATGGTGGATCGTTCAAGCACACTTCACTGCTCCATCCTGTCAATCTTCTTAACTTCTCTACCAGCGATCAATATGCTACCGGTATTGAATATTGTTTTACAAGATTGATGTTATTTTTTGTACTTCGAATCAACGCAAGCTTATCCGAAAATAATGTGGGAGTACTTTGCAAGTGTTTGTTAAAAATTGTGCTTCGGACAATTTGACATAATAGTCCCAGATCCCAGAACCGCCAACCCTACGTTATTTTAGCAAAGCTAATATTTTGTATAATGATAGTGTGAGTAGTTAAAACGCATGAGTATACAGATAATAGGTACAAAAGGTACTACATAAAAATCTTGCTCACCTCCAATAAAGTATCATAGCTTGCTTTTATATACAGAACAAATCATAATTGAGATAAATATTTTGAACAAAAGTGTAATGGTTTATAGAGGGGGACATCCGACCTTATAAAATTCATGTTTGGGATTAGATTCTAAACAATATCTTTGTTTTGGATATATCAAGGCA
This sequence comes from Tachinus sp. AB-2021, assembly GCA_030264575.1. Taxonomy (NCBI): domain Eukaryota; kingdom Metazoa; phylum Arthropoda; class Insecta; order Coleoptera; family Staphylinidae; genus Tachinus; species Tachinus sp. AB-2021. The sequence goes on along the minus strand of JARJEC010079596.1, from coordinate 7,744 downwards.
TAAAGTTATCTGAACTTATTTAATTTTTGTTCTTAAAATAGTAAGTGGCCGAATTTATTTTAAAACAAAAGATTTATGTACAGTTGTTACGTACTTTCGGTATGCTCTTAATTATTACAGTAAAAAATACAAATTTTGTCAAAAATGCAATATAGAATACACCGACATTATTTTTGTTTGCGGATTTTGCAACGGCAGTACTTTTTTAAATTTATCGGGATTCCTGAATAGACACCGACAAACTCGATGTGTATTTTCTGATAGATTTGAATAACTACGATAATGTGCAATTGCTAATCGCCATACTGGCGTAAATCTACGACACAGCTCTGATAGTAACAAAGAAGTAATAAATGCCTTGCTTGACAAAGCAGGTATTAATACTAAAAGAATCGTAACCCGTTGGCAAGTTTTTCAAAACTTTGTTTGGAAGGCTTTAAAAAACAGTATAACACCCTTACCATTATCAGCGTGTCAATTACTTACAACCAGGTCCTCTAAGGATCAGACTAATTCATTGAGATAATTATTGATACCGTCTCTGCTCAAAGTAGCTGCATTGGACTACAAAATAAAAGAAATAATGTTATGATCTTGCCCGTGCTGTTTGAGAAGCCATCGTGAAAATGGTAAAATTGGTGATCAAGTACCCAATGAAGCTACTTTGATCAGAGACGATATCACTAAGTACCACAATGAACATGTCTGGTCCTCAGAGAAGACATTGTTTACAACACTAATATTCACTGTGGTGTGCAATTTTCAACGACCATTTCCAGCCAATGCAAATACTGCTGTATCGTGTAAATGCTGCGTCCTACTCTGGATAATCACATTCACGAGTTATTAGCAAATGTTCCACTTACATTGCAAAACGTGATGTGGAATCAACACACTGGTGCGCCACCGCATATTGCAAGAGTTGTTATAGAATGGCTAGATAACCAATTTAATAAAACGTACAGAAAAACCAATATAGCGTGCCCTTATTGCGTAATGGTAGAAAAGGACGCATAACACGAGAGAGGTATGCTCAGAGACAAAACCAGCGGTGTTTTTATCTCAGAGAATACTCTAGACCTCTCTCGTGTTATTCGTCCTTTTCTATCGTTGCGCAAAAATGCTTTCCTATGTTGGTTGTACTATAGTTGGGTAAATGCGGTCTAGTGCAGTAGTGTACCAGTTCGCCAAATCTAAATCCACTCGATTTTTACTTTTGGAACCACAAAAAACAACGAGTTAGAAAAAATTGACAATGAACAAGTACAAGACAGAATTATATACGCGGCACTTCTAATTGAATATAAGCAAAACTTTGCTGCAGTTTATAATTTAGTGGTTCTGAGTTGCTGCCCTTGGATTTTTCCAACATGAGTTGTAAATTTAAGTAATGATCATTAAATAAACTTTACATATGACTAGTTATAAGTTTTTTGTTTAATTTGAAATCATATTCAGCAGCTTGAACCTCAATATCACCAAATCAGAGAAGAAATTATTTTTTAAAAATCCAATCTCAAACATAACTTTTCATTTTTCGCCTCCTGGTATAAATCACCCTGTATAACCCCATGATTAGAGTTGCCACTGCAGGCATAGATTTCACTTGGAGAAGATGGCCAAAAGATGGTTTTGCTACGAGACGATGAAAATAGGAAATTGGATAATAATTCAATTTTGTTTCTACAATTCGGAGAAGTACTAATTAAACCCTGCTGGTGATCCACATATTTTCTCCAACGATATTGTTTATACGATAAATGTCATAAATCATAAAAATTAGATTGGGATTAATATAAACAACAACTAACATTTAGCGGCAATATATTTGCTGATACAACAGTAGTAGGAATTAAGTCCAATAGATGGGTGGGTGGGTCACCATAGTGAAAACTATTAGTCCAGTATTTAGAACTATGGTGGGTGGGTACCCACCCAAATATTGCGCTGTCTAATTATTGGAAGTAATTTCTATTGGTAATGTTCCTACAAAAATATATTGCACCTATGATAAATGTTATATGTCATTTAAATAAATTACATTGGGATTAATATAAATAACAACTAACACTTATTGAATGCTGCAATATATTTTCGAAAACATCACAAGTAGGATTATATCAAATAAGTAGATGACACCTTGCGCTTTGGCTCATTATGGTAAAAAATCCCGACTAATAATTTTTGTAATGATGACAAGCTACACGCCCAACGGGTAACTAATATGTCACTTATCTATTGGATATAATCCCCACCTACGGTATAAATTATATACTGACATTATTAGTACCTGCAGTTTTTAATAGGAATTAAGTAAATCATATCCTAATCTAACTAACATCCAACATTTATAGTCTGGTGCAATATTTTTGCAAAACATATTTATATAACAATACGTAGAGAAGAAAATGGGGGTACACATTTTCTTCTCCATGTATTATTTTTAAGCCCATTGCGCGCAATGAGGAGTGTAGTATTTGGCATAGTTAAAATTCGGTAACAGACGAGCTCATCGAAAAAAAAAAATTTTATAATCTTTAATAGGAATGTTGCGTAGACCAATAAGTCACAAAAGCAGTGTCTACTAAAAGTTAAAGGACAATCATATTTTAAAGTTTAATTATTAATAATTGATTTTTGATTAATTAATTTTCGGTGAACTTACCGTGAACCTTAAAGGTCATATGTAGAAGAAGTGCAGAATGATAAAAATAATGGGTTACGTATATTAGGTGTTGGCAAGGGTCATGCCAAATATTGGTGGTCCTAGACCAAACAAAACAGGAGTACTGTATACCATTCAACTCTATAGTACTATACGGAGCTTCGGTACGGAACAACTGGACCAAGTTCGCAAAGTTCATGTCGTGTAATGTCATTCTTGTTCAAGAGTCAAGGACGCAAACAAAAGTGGCCATAAAAGTAGCGAGAGCCTAGAGAATAACCAGAGAACTACTGGTAATTACAGGCATTTACTAGCACAAACAAGAATGCACGTAAATACCACCAGATACAAAAAAAAGGCCAGAGAGACTACCATCGCAAAATGGCAGAAAGAATAGAATCTGGACAACGTAGGCAGCTGGATAAAGAGCCTCATACCGAATATAGAGCCATGGATAGATAGGAAACACGGAATAATACCTAACCCAATTCCGAACGCGACAAGGGTCCTCTACTAGCTAACTCTTTAGATTCAAACTAAAAGAAGATGACAAGTGCACATTCTGCAACATAGCATAGGGTGCTACACCAATGGCATCAAAAAAAAAACGGGAAGAAATGAGAGCATGGTCGAAACCAAGATCACGCCAGAAAAGATTATCGGCCTAATGCTACAGACTGAGCCAAACTGGAAATGTATAGCAACAAGAATCCATGTCATTCAAAAACAAAAAGAAAATGCACATACTGCGACATAGAATAGGGTGCTAAGTTGCTAACGATGACATCAAAAAACGGGAAGAAATGGAGAGCAAGGTCGAAACCAAGATCACGCCAGAAAAGATAATCGGCCTAATGCTACAGACTGAGCCAAACTGAAAATGTATAGCAACAAGAATCCATGTCATCCAAAAACAAAAAGAAAATGCACATACTGCAACATAGAATAGGGTGCTAAGTTGCTAACGATGGCACAAAAAAACGAGAAGAAATGAGAGCATGGTCGAAACCAAGATCACGTCAGAAAAGATAATCGGCCTAATTCTTCAGACTGAGCCAAACTGGAAATATATAGCAACAAGAATTTATGTCATCCTAAAATGTAGATAAGAAAGGAGGTTTTAGTGGGTGCGAGTTCCATACTGCCCATGGGAATGGACGTGCATTAGCATTTCCTGCTCTCACAAAATAGGTTAGTTTGCTACACTCTTTGACAGAAACATCAACAACTTCCAAATTTAAGAATTGAATGATAGATTATGGTAACCATTAGTGATAATAAATACTAGACTAATAATTTTGGGTAAGGCGACTAGAGTCTTAATCCTATGACTTACACGGATGCTATGACCAAAAAACGGGATGACCCCAAAAAAGTAATTCCTAGAGACGATGACAAAAATTGAGAAATAACATAACAAATTAACTTGTTTCTACAACCCGGAGAAGTAACAATTAAACTTGGTCGCAAAGATAACTCAATGAAAACTCTGGGAACCCTACCTATGATTGAAGGCACATATTCATGATATATGGAGACTCCCGCTCTATAATAAAACATGGAGTCAAATTCTGAACAACAATTACCTTTATATAATCTGAAAACCACCACCACCGCCCGCTTTCTTGCTTGAAAAGTACAATAAACAAATTTGTTCAAATGTTTTTTCTAAAGTTTTTTATATTTTTATTATAGCAAAAGGTTGTCTTTATAAAACAGTTTTTCAAACAAATGATGTTTCTGTTTTAATACCTCTCCAATGGAATCACAATAACCTATGGTACCATTTGAAATAACTAACTTAATTATTATAATAATATAATTATTATAAGTCGAATACAGTTGTTCCTAGCAAATCATTTTAGAAAACATAATACTCAAAAACCTGTTTTAAGTGAGTTTGGGTTATAAAAATATTTTCCCAAAAAAAGTAAGAAGATTTTTTTTCAGCTTAATCTTAATTTGTTATTTCAAATAAATAGACAACTTTAGCAAATTTTAACATTTCAATTTTATTACAATAATTCCATTAATTATTAATTTATGCTTTTTAATTTTTAGTTTTTTTTAATTTAAGTTTAATTTTTAGTATCTGTTATAATGCGTTTTGTTTTTTTTTATATTTATTTTATTTTGTTTTGTTTTTTAATTCATTTTTTAAATTTAATTTTTGTTTATTTTTGTTATTTTCTATAATCAAAAATTGTTATGTCAAATAAATAGACAATTGTAGTCAATTTTAACATTTCAATTTTATTACAAAAAATCCATTAATTATTAATTTATGTTTTTTAATTTTTAGTTTTTTTTAATTTAAGTTTATTTTTTAGTGTCTGTTATAATGCGTTTTGTTTTTTTTATATTTATTATATTTTGTTTTGTTTTTTAATTCATTTTTTAAATTTAATTTTTGTTTATTTTTGTTATTTTCTATAATCAAAATTGTTATGTCAAATAAATAGACAATTGTAGTCTATTTTAACATTTCAATTTTATTACAAAAATTCCATTAATTATTAATTTATGTTTTTTAATTTTTAGTTGTTGTTTTTAATTTTGTTTATTTTTTAGTGACTGTTATAATGCGTCTTGTTTTTTTTTAATGTTTATTTTATTTTGTTTTGTTTTTTAATTCATTTTTTTAAATTTTCTATAATCAAAAAAAGGAATCGAAGTTTTTCAGCTGATGCCGTGACCACGTAACCTGCTAATTGTTTAACAAGTACACACGATGAATTTATCCCCGACCTATAATAACAATATAATAGTCCTTAGTATCCAAAAAGTTTACATTATTAATTAAGATTCCGTGCGTAAACTTTCACATTAATAAAATCTTGCGAAAAACAACACAAATCATTTAATAATGATCAATCTAAATAAAATTGGATGTTCATTATGAAACGATTTTAACCTAGCAAAAAATACATCACAATTAATTATTTTAATGCAATTAATTAAATCACCGATACAAAACGATAACTTTCTTTTTAAACCTTATTTTAAGAAATGATAAATTTTTAACATAGTGTTAGAGGGTTGGAAGCGTGTTCAGGGATGTGTGCAGCTGGTCTCGAAATAAAGAAAAAAAATCGTACGTCATAAATTATGTTTTGGGCGAATGTAGGATGTTGCTGTTTTCCTGCTTTAAATCAATTGCTCAGCAGGAATGTAGATAAAATTACATAGCAACTCGCATTTATTTATAGCGTTTGCTATTCAACCCGATTAGCTTAAAGCTCGGCCCCACCATTAAGAGAAACTATTTCAATTTGTTTATAAAAAATAACATAAATTATTAATACACACAAAGTTGAAAACGATGACATTTAAATACCGAATATAAAAGAGATTTGTTATGTATTATTAGCATTGACAGTGAGGAGGGTTTAACATCATCAATATAAAACAACACATTGATATTTAAATGGGTTTTAATTGCGATGGAAATCTATTTGCAAATTTCTATTCTATTAAATGTTGATTTGCTTGAAATAGCAAATGCTATTATTTTACTTGAATGGGATTATTGCAGCAAATAACCGCTAGACAAACAAACCGCATATTTTTATAAAATGATTAAATTTTTTAATTGACTATTGGAACAATGCAAACATTTAAAATCAATATGATGAATGGAAAATATTACAGATATGTTTTTAGGATGTGTGGATTTTATTCAGGAAGTTTTACGCGTCGTTTCGCATTCATTTCTCCCGTGTTTGATGAGATCCAGGGAAAACGTCATTTGTACTGAAACCGTTCAAGCTGTGCAAGCGATTATGGCTCAGTATCAACCCCTTACCTTTGTCTCATAATTTCCTGTAGTCATCGGTCTTTGAGGGCAGCGGCCCGAAATATGTCATGCGAATATTTTGGTTATATTTGACTGGAATATTGTGCACTTCGTTATCTTGTTTCTGTGAGGCTGAACTTTTTGTTTTGGTTAATTAGTATATGTTTAATTTGTACCATTTATTTTAAAATCGATAAAAAAATACAAGTTAACTATAAAGTGGACACATACAAGTTTTTAATATATTAACAATTTAAATGATATGTAAATTTATATAAATTAAAAAAAAGATTTTGTTTGTACATGGCTTAAAATCATGCTATATCATGACTTCTTTTCGTTTCATAGATTGGAGATAATTTGAAGAAAATTTCTGTCTGTCTGTCTGTCTGTCTGTCTGTCTGTTGGTCTCTCTGCCTGTCTGCCTGTCTGTCTATCCGTCTGTCTGTCCTACGATATTTAGTCTTAGATTATCTAAGTCAATCAATGACTAGATCTTTGACATTTTTACAGAACTTCTAAACCAACCTTGATTTAAAATCTAGACTTTAAATTATATCGATGAAATCAAATAAGACTGAAGACGACCGAGTGCTATACGTCTGACATCATACACTGAAACGCGCATTGTCACAGAGCCATGTCAACATGCCAAACCACGTGACTACTTGAGCTATATAAGCGGGTATAATATTGCCTTTCAAATGACCTTTTTTGGTACTGCAGTGAACTCTGATGGAGGATTTATACCTGCATATTTAAAAACGTTTCTTCTTCCTTCCTGTAAATTTACTTCATTTTTAACATCCGTGAGCAAGTTGAAGCAAACGTTAATAATTTTAATACTTTAGACCCTGTTTAATTTAACAGTTGCAGTTCTTGCTTCACACGCCTAATATTTACGTCCAGATTTAAAAATCCGCAGTGCGATCTTTTGATTAGGGCTCTGAAAGATATAAATTCGTTTGGATTGGAGAAAACAGTAATAGGCGTGAATATGTTTTAAAACCCATGTCCAAATGTTTAAGTAGAATTTGTGAGACCAACCGCTCTTATAACTACTTACAGTGCAATTTGGAATGCATAGAGGATGGATACAATTTCAATATCTTCTTCTCTTCTTCTATAATATCCTGTATCTGTCCACTGCTGAACGTAGGCCTCCAAAATTCCATTTGTTGCGATCTTGTGCAATTTGATGCTATTGCTTTCCTGCAGTCTCCTTGACGTCGTCTATCCATCTTTTTGTGGTCTTCCTCTGTCGCGGGTGGACATCCTTGGTC
>JARJEC010079584.1:0-19849 GCA_030264575.1 Tachinus sp. AB-2021 | reverse complement strand
CATGTCAATTTTTAAAAACTTAAATGTACAGTTCATTTGTTTTATAGGACGAGCGTTCATCAAACATTTAACACCGACGAATTGGCGGTGTTACTGGGTTGTTATATATCTGCCCGTAAAAGAAACACCAAAATCATTTCGGAAGAAGACACACCGAAAGAATTGTGGAATGGTATGTTGAGGTATGATCTATTGGATATGTTCATGTGCCATCAAACATCCGAGGTAAGAAGCTTTATATAAGTTGTCAATTTAAAAATTACATCTAATGGTGGATTAGGATGCCTATATCTTAATAGTGACTAAATGGCAAGACATGTGAAGTTTGTGCGCTAGAAATATTAGTGACAGTTACAAACAATGAGAGAGTTTTAAACATTTTTGTTAGTTTGACAAATATTTTCGTTGATTTTTGACGGTTTTGTTTAATTTTTTGTTTGTTTTTGGTTGTGCTGGCCATAACTGACAAATTTACTTATAAACATTTGCACAATTAAATAACTGGGTGTGATGTGTTTTGCTCAAGATACATTTAATTTACGCAAAATAAGCTCAATTACATAAGGTTTTTGCGCACCATTTTTACAATACTTGATAAAAATGTGCGATCAATTTAATCGATTTTGTAATTTCCAGATCAGGATACTGACGCTGACGCTGATCATCGAAAGCCAAAAAACGACGGAAATTTTCTCCGAATGGGATCTGAAATTTCTGAAAGGTTTTCTCCACTACAACATAACCAGTCAGCAACCAAATGTGCGCCAACAAATCATGGCCCTTTATAAAAAAGCCTTAATGCGATACAAGGAAAGCTTGTACGTCATCGAGCGTACCATCAAAAGCTTACAGAACAAAATAAAATTATCGAAAAAGGATACCAAAATTTTGCAAGTGGATTTAAAAGAGTACACGCGGCAGGAAAATTATTACAAAAAATTCATAACGGATCTATTCGAGGAGGAATTGATGAAAGGTTTGTTGGGTGACGTCAATCATCCGAGACGTAGCAACACTTTAGAATTGCTGTTGCATCTGGAACAATGCATTGAAAATAATCAGTTTGTTTCGTTGTGGAAGAAGGAATACGTTTTATTGTTGTATCAAGCGATGGACGATTCGTACGAGACTAATATTATAATGGCCGCTCGGCTATTGAAGACAATGCCCAAATTTATTGCATTTTATCAGGTAATTAATTAATAATATTTCATTTTATTTTCTTCTCAGATTTTGTCAAATTTGCAATTTGTTGCTATTTGTCATACATGCATGACGTTTATGAGCAACTAGTGCAATTACTCGTGCCATTTAAACGCAGTAGATAAACCTTTATATTTTTTTATAATTCTTAAACATCCTGTATTTTTTAAATCCAATTCCATATTTAAATTATATCTTTGGTCTAATTTGCAAAAGTCGCAAAACATTAATTTTTGAGAGGAAATAAATTTATTTATATTAAATATAATTCTGGATTAATAGACACTTATTCTGTTTTACAACTTTTGTACACTGCAATTTTTTGTGACTTACGACAATATCGGCAAACGATAGCTTTATTTTTTTACCAGATTTTATTTTTGATCACATTGGACTTAAGACCGATATGAGATAATTGCCTTTGCACTGTACATTATTAATTATTGTTTCAGACTAAGGACGAACTGAAAGTGAAAATAGAATCCACACTTAAATTAGCCTCGTCGATCAAACCGACGACTACGACGTCTGCGGCTTATTATTTGGAAGTGTATATGAATTCACCTTTTGCCCGACACGCCATTAATAAATTGGTCGGTTTAAAGCAAGACAACGTTTGCCCGTTTGAACCGTCTTATTTGTTATTTCAATGCATTGGTGGAGAGGTGTTGCAATCCATTGGAAACGCCAAAGAAAATATATTGATGGCATCTAAACACTCTCCCATTTACGGACTGATATTTGCTTTACGACATTTGTTACGAAACGATCATTTTCGGTAATTTTTTTCAAATTTTTTCCAAAAATCTTTTACAATTTTTTATTATCAATTTATAGTACTGAGATGGCATTTATTGTACCACAATTGATAGAAATATGTTTGAACATATCGGAAGTTGCCTCACCCATTGTAAATACGTCGTCACCTGAAGGTTTTATGCCTAACGAGAGTGAGATTACATGTGACGAGACTGTTACTTCACAAATGATCTTGGTCTATGCGTGGCGGACAATTAAGGAAATATCTTTACTATTAGGTAAACATTCCAGAAAATATTTATACAGGGTATATCAAAAATCTTAATTGGTAAAAATTTTGTAATAAATAAAATAAAGGCTCGGTTATTTTTTGCCCGGGTTTGTCTTCAAATAGTAAAATATGCATAAATTTTTTTTTTTTAGGTGAATTATCTTTTACAAGTTGGACTGGAATAGAGCTGATATCGAAAGCACACATGACCGATATTGCCGATTATTTTATTAATTTATTTATGGAAACGAAACATCGTGGTGCTTACGAGCAGGCTTATTTCGGATTCAGCAAATTTTGTACAAAATTATGGAAGTAAGTGATTTTAATGCTTATTATTTCCAAATGTTATTGTGTACGACTTATCATAAATACTTTGACAATTTATTGTACGAATTTATTTCAGTTCAAATGGTGAGTATGCAGAATGGCCTGTAAATTGGCTGAAAACCATTCTCGATATAATCGATGGAAAGAAAGACAGCTTTAATAAAATATGTTCGACGAGGAGAAGTGCGGGTATTCCGTTTATGATACAGGGCATTCTGGCAACCGAACCGGCTATCAGGAACCACGAAAGCTTTCACAATTGCATGAAAACGTTAATTAAAATAGCTGAAGATTTTTCAAGCGATAATGAAAAGGAAGCGACGCACAGCATGAACATACTGAGGGCTTTATACAAACACAATCAATTGGGAGAATTGGTAACAACGTACGTCGCAAAAGGTGTCACCATTGCTATTGTCAGATTCGGTCATCCAGTTTGGGGCGTAAGTACACTATTATAATTGTCATTAAATATTTTTAATTTATTTTTCTAGGTCCGCAATTCCGCAACATTAATGTTTTCCGCGCTGATGATGAGAATGTTTGGGGTGCAACGGACGAAAGATAATGAGGATATCAGCATAAAGAATCGGCTATCGGCCAAAGTGTTTTTCATGCGGTATCCGGAATTGTATGAATTTATTTTGAAGAAGTTGGAGGAGTATACTAAGGAAGGTGAAGATATTGTGTCTTTATTTCCCATTTTGTTAATATTGGCACGACTTTTTCCATCTGGAGAAAAATCAGAGGTAATTAATCTTTTCAATCATAATTTTTAATACAATTTATTGATAATATCAATAGATTTAATATAAGTCAGGTTGGTAATAAATTTGATATTTTTAATAAATATTTGTTTGACAGTTTTGATATTAAAATTTGAAAACAATTTCAGCTGGCAATATCATATTCTTTTAAATATTTTTTTACAGTTGGTAATATCAATTTATTTATATTAATTGGGTTGGTAACAAATTTGACATTTTCAATAAACATTTCTTTGACAGTTTAAATTTTAAAACAATTTTAGATGATGCAATATCTTCCGTTCATAAATACCTGCTTAGAATGTAAAATATTTAAAATAAGGGAACTAGCGGCTCAAGCTGCGATATCTGTGATACCAATCGATGAATATAGAAATTATATTGCGACCAGTTTGGAAACAATAAGCAAACCAGTCAAAGAAAACTTATTGCACGGTACTTTATTAAAGGTAAAATTTTCAATAAAAGTCGATCGAGTAACATTTCAAAATTTTTCAATTTTTTAGCTAAGATTGATGGTCAAAAACTTGCCGATTACTTGTAATTTGGACGTTCCCGACTTGGTTAAAAATACCTTTTGGATTTTGGAAAATGATAGCAAAGTTTCACCAATTTCCGCAACTTTATATATGGAAATATTAATTTCATTTGTTATAAAGTGAGTATTAAAATTTTAACCGATTATTAAATTTTGAACGTAACCTAATTTAACCTAAAAAATGAGTTCATTTAAATCAATTTAAATGTACTCATTTTTGCATATTTCTAAGATATATTTTAATAAATTGTTTATATAAAATAAATATAAGCAAATTATGAAAAAACTACTTAATTTTTAATTTACGTAGAAATTATAAAAACAATTAAAAAAATTAGTCGTTTACATATTTAATTATTTTTTAGATACATACAAATATGCTACGGCCGAAAAGAGTTTGAAAAATTGCTGCAAATCCTGAGCGATTCAATGGAGGATAAAAAAGACCGACTCTCAACATCGGGAACAAATTTTGAACTGACAAAAATCACCCTATACTTACACCTAACTGTCCTATTAAACATAGTAAACTTACCGTTAGAATGCAGACTGAGATTCTTTGGCGGATTTTTATACGACGCAGTTTTATGCTCCGACGAGCGAATCCAAATCTACGCATTGAACAACATGAAATATTTACTGGACGATACTTACTCGTCGAATAAATCCGATGAGGACGATGAAAAATCAGAATTGGAATACGGATTGATCAAGTCGTTCCACAAATATGTGAAATACTTGGTGATGATGATATTAATCGATTTAGATTGTCATAAATTGCTTACCGATTTATTTTTTATATTACGAACGGGTAGCAAGGAATATGCTATTAAAGTGTGTTCCATATTGCCGTACTTACCTTGTACTGTTAATAAGATTAGGCCGGCTAATATTCCAGTCATTTTAGATAAGCAAGTCATTTTAGATTTTCTTGTTAACGAATGTATCCGTGCCGATAGTGATATTTTTGCGGCGATATTGCCCGTTATTAGTACCTTGGTTAGTCATACCAAGCAAAATTTAGAGTATGATCAATTGATTCAGGATGTTTTGAAGATGTATTCTAGTGCCGAGAGGACGTTTGAGGAACGATTGGCAGTTTGCAATTTTTTAGTACAAAATGTAAAATTTCTATATTATAAGGATATGTTATCTGGTGAGTAAAATTTATTTAGTTTTTCATCCATCGTAGGTGATATTATTAGTATTATTTGCAAGTATATCAACCATTACAAATAAACTGAAAATCATTAAAAATTTAAGCTCATTTAGCATTATTTTTTATGTAACTTTGTTGTAATAGCCAAAACTGAGAAAATAATTTAATTTGATAAAAAATAATTATTTTTTATTTTCAGTTAAAAATATTGTTAAAGTTTGGTATATTGTTATAACATTATTGCAAGACAATGATATGGCCATACGTGATTGCATAAGCACGATTACTAGTTCCATGCAATTGCCCTCAACGAAAAGGTATGTGCGTATTTATTTCTTAATTATTTTTCTAAATTCCTTTTTTATTCCAGTTTTATAACAGAGATTAATGTGATTTCGGAAAAATCATTAGAAGAGCTACTGCATTGGATGCCTCATCTTATTCCGTTTGATGAAGCGATGAAGATTTATTTAACTTTGGCTCTTAAACCAAAGGTACAAAGTAAAACGCAGAGTTACGACCCTTACGAGGTATAATTTTTATGTTGTAGTTTTACCTTTACTTATACCTAACTTAAAAGTCGCTGCTAAAATATGTATCATGATACCTGAAAGAATAGGAATTCCAACAAATATTAATAAGGTATACATTTTTTAGATTTTCGACAAAGGCGAACTAAACGTATTCGAAGAAGGCGATCCGATAGCAATATACGCAACGCAGTGTTTAAAACGGCACTTATGGACCTTGGAAGACGGCTTAAATTACGAAGACAAATCAATTTTTATAGAAGAACATACGTTGCTGGTAGCGACGAAATTGTTCAATTTGCTTTACGGTTTTTTAAATACTTACATGCGATCGGAAGATAAATTATTGAGTATGCTCGTGTTAAAAGAAGTGATGAACTACTTGGAAGTGCGAACGATACAGACGGGTAACTTTAAGAAAGATTTTACGAATGTGTTGGAGAAAAAATTCAAGTCGATCTTTTCTCAAAATCCCAACGTTTTTAAAGATTGTCGAGTGGAGGCATTTTTGAAACGGTTTTTTAGTTTTGATTGATCCTTATGTTGTTGCTCTTTTTACTCAGGATACTGCCTTATTATTAAGATATCTCCATCATTTTTATGTTTACATCGATTACGATTGTTTTCGATTTGTTGTCTTTATTTATTTTTAGATAATTGAAATTTTGTATTAAGGAATAAATGAAAACTATTAGAAATTTGTTTACCCGACAATTTGCTAATCAACTTTCCCATCGGCAAGATGTATAGATTTAGAAACGTAGCAGATTTAGATTATTTAGTGATAAATAGGTTCAAACATAACCATAATTGGAGGTTAATGACACCTTCGGCAAATTCAATATTTGAAGGAATCATCGGAGTGAGTGAGAGATCATATCTTGCTATTATTTTTTTTTAAATCTTAATAATCGGAATTATTAAAGAATAATAAATAATATTTTTTCTTTTCAGATTGTTTCGAATGTTACAAGAACGTTTTTTAATTTTGTAATCTTAAAGTACAGATTAGATTCTGTTGTTGACGAAAAGCTAATCATCGTTGCCGTTTTTGCAATACGAAACGTCCATTTACAAATACTAAGGCTTTTATTACAAGTAAATTGGTGCAAATAATAAATTAACTAACAATTGGAATGAAAATGGCACTTTTTAAGTCTTACGAACATTCATTTATATAACAAAACATCAACCGCAGTAATATTACAATTAATTTCAATAAATTACAATTATTTACAAGTCTACTTAAATATGTAAGTATCTAAAAGCCTTTTTTTCTTTGAGTTGGCAATAACGATGTTTTGGCATAATCAAATAGAGATAGCAAACCGTATTTTTTCCCTTTTTTGGAAAAATAATTAGTCACCACATCTCCGTCTGCAAAAAATGTATTTAGCGCGGAATTTTTTTAAATCAATTTCTTACCTATCCTTTCCGTGGTCGTCGGTAAAACATTATCGTTGGCCGATAACGAAACAAATAGTGCGAATGGAACAATCCAAAGGCATAAAGTAAAATACGCCATCACCTGCAATAATAAATAAACAATATCCCTTAGTATTCCATTTACATCCCATTTTATGGTCTATCTACTGTGTGTACACGTTTGCGATTAAACGGACCAATCGCATTGTGTTCTATTGACAGTGACAAGTCGTTTGAACGCAGTAGATAGACCGTAACTTTAGGGTGTGTTTATGTTGAAGCGACAACCACAATAAAAGCTTAACGCTGAAATTAATACATTGCAAAAATTAGTCATAAATGGATGTTTGTCGCTTTTATCGTTGCTCGATCGACGAAATGCCAATATCCAATATGAACAGATTTAGACAGTTTTCTTCGCTGCTCCAACATAAACGCACCCTTAGTTACGTTGTCTGAGTTATTATAGGTAGTAGTGCAAACCAGAGATAATTCGGGCGAGCGAGTTAAGCGATTAAATTAAAACGTACCTCTGTAAAAGAATAATAAACGTTTGAAAAATACGAAAATGCTAAGTAATGATTCAATAAAATGAATCCTACGCCTAATATAAAAGTGGGCGATTTAAATGAAATGTAAGGAAAACTTTGCAGCATTGCAAAATGATTGATTTGGCTTAATATTCCACATATCGACATGGAGCTTGGGAAACCTTCAAAGAGCCACAGCATCATATAAATCAATAATGCGCCCTAAAAATAATTCAATTAAATTTAAAGATTTAGACGATTTATGCAAACAAATTACCGTATTCGTCCACGTGATTATTTTCTTAGTAATTACCGTATATTCTTCCACCATTTCGGCTAAATAATATAAGCCGGCGGCTGAAAAATCAAAATCGTGTTAATTTATTTTTAAATTAACTTATTTAGCTTGTTAACCTCTCACCTATGGCAATTGTTATGAAACATAGCTGCACAATAATTGCAACATATGTTAATATTGTTAAAACCCACATTTTATAATAATTGTGTTTATTGAGAAAATATTATCAGGTAGAAATTAAAATCATTTTAATTGATGAAGAAAACTTCTCTTTCACAGATGATTTTGACAATGATTTTTATCACTGGCGTGAAGATAGCTTTTATTAATTAAATTATTGATTATTTAAATTTGTTCAGTCTTCTTATTAATTACTTGTATTTTTGCAATAATAACATGCATACATTTTCTGTTTAAAAATAATGTGGTAAATAGCATTTTATTTGTGTATACGTGCAATAGGACAAGTAGCTAAATTCACTTTATATAATAGTAGCGCTGTCAAACATTTGTCTGTGTGACGTTTGGACACTTGTATGTAATGTACCAGAAAAGTAAAATGCATTTAAGAACATTTAGAATGGTTTGCAAAATGAATTAAAACAATGTTTGCTGAAATTGAGGAAAATATAAGGAAAAATGTCCCCTGGGGGCAATTGGCATCACATGTCAAGCAGGTATGCAGAAACTACTCTTATCATAAAGTAAACAAAGCTAATTAATCAACAATATTTTTATAAATTTTCAGAGGCTTGACAATAAAACTACAAACTATGATAAGATAGTTGTAAATTTTAGTATTAAGAATCAATTAAGATATAAAGGAAATTTGGGTAAATATGCTAATTAATTCGGTATTTTACTGATAACATTTATTTTTTGTAATTTGTTTATTTTAGTAAGGTACGTGTTGAAAGATGAGGAGAGGTATTACGAACGTATTGTGGGTTTTAGTCGGGAACGGCTGATGCTGTTTCCTTATCATTTGGCCGATATGATTGTCAAGGGTTTGCGTATTACTCCGTTCAATTATTACGTTTCCGTCGTGGAGAGGCTAATGCAAGCTGAGAAGAGCTACGACACTTTGCCGAATTTTACAGCGGCCGATTGTAAGATTTATTCATCTTATTTATTGATATTAAACTATTAAGTTATGCGCATTCATAACATTGTTGCGAAAGGGTTAACCGTCGCTCTCATATATAAATTATCATAGGTAAAACTGTTGAGTATGAGTGCAATAAAACAATCTGGTGTGAATCATATATGATTCATATCAATTGGTGTTTTCATTGTTATATAATTATCAAAATATTATATTAATTTTTATTCTGATATTTGTTTTTAAAAGAATTTTTATCGGCATCAAAATAAAGTTCTTTGATTATATAACACATGATACATTTAAGGTTTTTTTAGATAGGTCTTAGTTATTACATAAATTATCAAATGTTTTTTAATTCATGGAATTAATTAAATGTTTTTTAGGTTTAAGGTTACTGGGTATTGGTAGAAACGAGTATATAGATTTAATGAACAGATCAAGGTCTAATAAAGGGAGGCTTTTTGGCAGGAAAAATGTGAGAGGCTTATTGCCAGCGGTACCATGTGACGTGCACATTGAACCTTGGTGGAGGATCGAAGTCGGCATGGTTCTACAAGAAGACATCAGAGTAAATATAAATAATACACAATAGGACTGTTTTCTCATGCAAACCTTTTTCGAAAGTTACATCTAAAGAGTTTTAATTCAGCTAAATAAAAAACGGTTTAATTCTGGTTTTCTTATTGTATCTATATGCCGTTAATGTAAATTTGAATGACTTTAAATGACACGAAGAATCGCAGCGATAAATTACACAAGCCATAACAAATCGACTTGTTGCTGTAGATAGAACGCATATAGGCAACTACATATTTTGGTTAATCGTTGCGTTTACTCGCGCCGTTTACTTTAACCAAAGAAATCTGTTCTATTTTGATACAAACCATGTTTTCAGCTTTGTGAATGACCCTGTGGTCAATTGAAATACAGTTAGAGAATTTGTGTTTGAAAAATACAAATATTAATTTATAAATTTTTCAGATGGTCACCGAGGAAGAACTTAAAATCATTGACAAATTAATAGACTACGGCTCTCAAACTGCGGGAGAATTGGATTACTACATTGTACTTAGTTTATACAAGTAAGTTTTTTAAATTTTGGACAATTTTACTTTGACAAAATAATATGAACAAATTTTGTTTTTAGAAAAGGACTTATCTACGTTGATATACCGATCACGGGCGAAGATAGGGTTCAAGTTCCTCCGCTGCAAGGCTTCGTAATGAACCGGGTCCTCGGCGATTACTTCGAAACTTTGCTTTACAAAATATTCGTATCGATCGACGAGCACACGACTGTCGGCGAAGTAAATGAAAATTCACAATTAAAAAGGGTTGTCGGGGAATTAATTTGTTGATAATGTTTTAGTTGGCCGGCGTTTTGCAAGTTGAAACAGAATTGGTGAAACAGGCGGTGTCGTTGTATTGTCGCTTGAGATTTGCCAGGAAATTGGATATCGACGGGCACGTTAAGTCGAAATATCATCCGACGTGGAATAATCAACCATCACCGAGCGTTAAGTATGTGTTGACAGCTTTGTTGCTACAGGCATAAGTTATGAACGAGTTTTAAATTATTTGATTCGAATCTGAAGAAATTAAAATAACTTCCGATTCTATATCAATCCGAACTTTTGGTACTTGCTCACAAACAGGGATCGATTTGATTGATTTCCGAACAGTCGGTAGGCATGTAGGAACACGAACTTTTAGTTCGAAAAACACTAAACTCCGTTCTGAGGCTTGTAAGAACTAACCTTCAGTTTTATGAATATTATTATTAAAAATGGAATTATACAAGCTTAAAACTTAATATATTAAATATTGACGTTCTTCTACTTTAATCTTCATCAACAACATTATCTTGTCGTCTGGCTTTTTAAGACAAAAAATCTAGCCGACAAGGTAATGTTTTATATGAAGCTTAAAACTTAATTGCAATATTTGTATTATCCAGGAATGTTGATATAACACCGCTGACGCTTGATTTGAGCGGAAATGCAGTGGACGTGAATGAATTGCAATCGCCGCAGAGCGAGCTTCCCGATAGTCCGGCACTGAGCAGCACGTCGAAACGAGGACAACGAATTGCATTTCTGTTTGATTCCACGTTGACGGCTTTCTTGATGATGGGGAATTTATCACCGGTAAATATTTTAACTGTTGAAATTAATTACTTTTTTACCCAACCATTTCTTTTACAAAAGTTGGTTAGTTAGTCATGTTGTCAGAGTTATTACATCTAAGCGGAAATAGAAACTGCCCGCAAACCTAAAATAACTGTGGTAATCACATTGAGTACGTGCTTGAAAAACGTAGGGGTTTCTTTTAGGGTCTTAAAAAACACGCTGTGACGATGTTTGAGGTTGGAAAGTTGTGCGACGAAAGCATGGACAGTTTTCTATCGGAATTGGAAAAAGTGTCGGTTCTTGATGCGGAAGGCGAAGGTGAAGCTCAGAGGTACTTTGAGCATGCAGTATTATTGAGGTCGACGATATTGGCTTTGCGTAAATTACCTGGACCCGGTTTGGATTTGGTACGATTGGAAAGTTTGCATTCATTGGACGAGGCGACCTGTTCTCGGCTTCTGCAGAAAAAATATAAGTAAGTTCAGATTATTTTATTATTATTCCAGGAAATTAACACTTTTGCTGCAGAAAGCGAAACGGTGCACTCACTATATGCGGAGTTCCTCTGAGCGCACATTGCTTACATGTAACGGCTGGCAGTAAGTTGCACGCACGGGACTAGGCACTAGTCTATTTCAGAATTTTAAACTTTGCTGTGTAATCATTATATATAAAATCTCTTGGTAAGAAATAAATGCACTGGGAAAGACTACTGCTTTTTTGCTTTCACAGTGAAAGTGTTAAAAGAATTTCTAAATAGAGTGTGATTTGCTCAAATAAGTTGTGTTGAAGTGTGACGAATTAATCATAAATTATATTTGAGGTTAGGTTAGTTAGCACCAACTTTGCAATTGTAACCAGTGTTGTTTCAAAATACGGTATATGGTCCAACCATAATTATCATCTATACAAGTAAAACTTCACTCTATTTTTGTGGACTTAACCTAATAAAATATATTGTTATATTATGTTAAATACGGTAATTTCTAGCTCAATCTACGGTAACGTTGTTTGAAGAGGTTGGCATAAATACCAACATACGCACTAAACTGACTTAACCTCAAATATATTTTATGATCAGTTTTATTGATCTTGCAGTATTATATTTGATTACTTTTTAAAGGTTATTGGTTTCGATGGCGCCACTAAGCAAAGAAGTCAGATCGATTTGCAGTTTGGATCCGCCTCATTTGGGACCAGCCGTGCCCGAGGTCAATTCTTTATGGTTTAAAATGTTTATTTATCACATGACTGGTTACGGACCACCGTCACTTTTATTAGTGAAAGGTCAATAAATGCGATCCATTGATCATTCATTGTGTTAACGTTAAATTTTATCGTAGGAACCGTGCTAAAGCAATTGCCGCGTATGTTTTTGGGTTTTTCAAGACTGATGGTAACCGCCTGGTTGCACGAGCCGGCCGTTATACCCGTTGCAAATGTTTTACACGTAAATGAAGCACTTAAATATTCTCCTGTACTTATACAAGCATACGGTGTACATCAAACTGCAGAAACGCATATTATACCGTTTCCATTTAAACCTGAACATGATTCTCCAGGTAAATAATACCATTTTGTTGAAAAATATATTGTGTTAAACTTAAAATAACACAGATTGTTTGCTATGTGTTATTATATGTCTTTAAATGTGTATAGGCGGTTGCACAATAACCGGAAAACGGGACAACAAAAATTGATGGCTTTCAGCTACTTACCCGTAAAAAATAAATATTGTTTGTTTATTATTTAATATGGATTATTCAAACGAATCTGATGATGATTGAGCAAATTGTATAAACACAATTATATATTTATTGTTTTATTGATTTCGGACCCACCCGTGTAAGCAAAAACTTGGCCAAGTTTTCCGTACCGTTCTTGTCATTTTCTCGGGCGACCTGGAAATATTAGCTTGTTGTGCAACGTGAATAGATATAAAAAATTAAATATTTCAAACTTTATTACATATATTACTACATTTTATTTTATTTATATTAAGTTGAAAACATTTAAATAATTATAGTTTCTTGGTGGGTTTTGTTTTTGTTCCTGATCAATTGTGCAGCTGCCTTAAAACTGCAGATATATTTTTTTGACTTATGTTAGGCTAGATTTATAATAAGATATACGGATTTTTTCTAGGTGGTCTAAAATCGAACATCAAAAACAACCATCCATCCATCTCAAACATATTCAAATTCTTAGATTTGGAGCACAACTGCGGCTATTTAATATTTGTCGATATCGGTGTGCCGGATTTCGGTTGCGCATCACACGATCCCATTGTTCGGCTCGGTAAAAATATCAGAAACAACACGAAACATGCCGGCTTTCCGAGAAGCGACAGCAGCAACAACAATATTGTATCGAATAAATTGGAAAAGAATGAGCCCATATCAATAACAAATGAAAATTTTAGTTTTACGAGCGACTCGCCGAAGAAATGTTCTGACGATGAAAAGATACTGCAATCGCCCGTCGAATCGCATTTTGCGTTAACGCCGGTTTCCAATACGTCACCTGCAAACGGATTCACCAGCAAAGATTGTACCGAGATATTGAAAGAAGAATTGGATCAGCTGGAAGTTGAAGAGAACATTAAGGGCGAAACCCAACGAGCTTTAGAATTGAAATTGGGTAGTACTTATTCATTTGATACGCTTTTAAGTCCGATGGATGAGACAATTAGTATGTTTACTAGAATCGAAGATACACCGTCGTTCAAAGAAGAAAAGGAGGAGGTTGTCGAAGAAAAAGTCGAAAATAAAAGTGGAGAAGTGCGTAGTTTGTATATCGGTATCTTTGGTTTTTATTTTATAATTTTTATAGGTTTGGACTTTATTGGATTGCCAGTTTGGTATACCTTTATTTGATGTCGATGCAAATACGCAAATCTGTGATACTATAGTCTACGGTGGTCTGACTAATGCAAATAAGTAAGTTTTTTTATTTTATTTGCATAAACATTTTATAACTTTATTGAATTGTTTTTTAAACTAAAAATATATTTGAATAAGCCGACTTCCCATAAGCAAGGTTATGCGATAGTTGACATACAAGTGTGTTATGGAGAAGGGCCTCTATTCTCGACTCATTTGCATATAATGCCAATGGGTAAAATGCTTTTTAAAAACGTATTTTTGACTACCCTTTTAAATATATTTTGTAAACATCGAGTGCTTAATATGACAACTTTTATTTTATAAATTTAACAAACTTCATTATTAATGTCAAATCATATTAATAACTGTTTTGCACAGTGGCGATATCGTAACTAATGAGGTTTATCAGCGATTATTGATAATAAAAGAAATGTCAAAATCAACTAGAAAGAACTTATAAAAATTTACTGTAAACTGTGTGATATACGATTGATGTTAATGCAATGTGAGCGTTATAATCAGTATTCACATGTTTAACGAATGGTTGAGAATATGTTTTAAGCATCTTTGCATTGTTTACAAATAATTTATATGAATTTGAATGGTCGATAATAAAGGCACTGTTGTTAGTCAGTCAAGGTGACTTGACTTTGTTGTTTGTCAGTCAAGGTGACTTTGTAGATCGTGTTGAAAGAAAACGTAAATTTATTTTCTTTTGGCACCACCTACAAATTTATCTGGCGCTTGTTCGCCAATAATTGTTAAAAGTTGGCGTACCTAACCTAACGTTAATAATTTCAGTATTGAAAAGCTATTGGAATCCAGCCGTAAACTGGGAACAGCGTTACTGGAATTCATATCCCAATGTCAGGTAAGAAAGTCGATGACGTAATTTTTTTTATACAAATCGATCTGATTGCAGTACTACCCTGGTGAAAATATGGGTATATTAAAAAGGGGCCGCCTCACACCGTTACCTGAACACAGCCTGATTTTCGATAACGGAAAAGTAAGCGAGTGGTTCGGCAAATAATCAATATTTTATTAGTCCACGTTAAGTTTTTAAATATTTTATCTTGATTATTTCCCATTCCCATTCCTTGAGAAATGCCAAAAAAATCTCGTCATTATTTCGGACCAATATTGAAATTAGCGGTGTGTGGCTCAATCCCTGTTTTTCTTAATTTTTACATCAGTATTAATTTTACTAATACATTCCACAATTTAAGGTTAAGCGTAATAACGATAAAAAAAACAAATTGTAACGTTACTTTAATTAGTGATTATTTTCAATAAAATATATATAAATAACATCATTAACATTTCCATGTAACTAATCTAATAGGAGCTGATCTGTATTGGAGTCATTTACTGCATTACTACTTATACTAATCCTACTTTTGCTGTTAGTCGAGTTTGTTGCTCTATATAAGTGCGATGTTTTGACTGCAGCATACAAACTGAATAGTAAATGAAGCGATTGAATTTTATTTTTGTAAATTGGTATGTCGAATAAACAGCAAACAATATCTATGTATCTTGATAGTGGGCCGCGTAAATTGTAACTTGGAAATCCGTGTATTTTTAATAGATTTTCCATGTTCTCCGTCCATTCCTCCATTAAATCATCCAAATCTGGCATTGGGCTGTACACAAAATAAATTTGTTAGATTAGTAATTAGTTGTTTTTTTGCTGCTTTTATGTTCCTTTATTACGTGACAATATTATGCAACAAAGAAATCTGTTACTGCTTTGCTTTTGTTCAAAATACTTGCTACGATCCAATACTTACTTTGTGTATTTTAATACCGGTGAAGATTTGCTTTTGTGCAAATCGGAAATGTCCTTTATCCATTTATCGACAACTTTTGAATTCTTTTCCAAATTATCCACTTTTTTGATCACCTTAAAGTAAAAAATATTAGTTTAATTAATACCAGTTGTGAAGGTAAGTATAAAATACAGCAGTTGTTAAATTGTCTCTAATTTGTATCTAAACTTAATTTTTTCACCTGCAGAGCTGAACAACAAAAAAAAAAACAAATGAGTTCATCTAAAAAGCTGCTTGGATCAAATTCGGTGAGTAACATTTTTTAATTTGCGACAAATCTTTTTTTACACTTTGCGACTATTTCAAAATGTTTTATACAATTTTTAAATGAAACTTATAGGGCGAGGTAGTATCCACAAAATCTAAAACGAATTCAAAATGAAACACTATGATGGGCCGGGTGTGAGTGATTGCGGAGTTATGCCTCATAGACACGAGCTAATAAAACTATATCTGAGAGTGTTCACGCTATCCCCGAGTACTCTCGAAGAAGTTTTTTAATAACCCAATTTGTTTATAAGTGCTCTCAGATATTGGACTTGCTCATGTATTCAACGCTCTAATTGGGAAACCACTTTTATATGCAGTGTAATATAATGTGTATATATAAATAAGAGAGAGATAGAAATACGAGAGTCGACAAACCATGAGAATTAGGGCTTGTATAAGTGAGAGAGATAAAGATACGACGCGTAAACAAGCTACACCGAGCGCTAATATCGACGCAGGCGCTGCAGAAGTTTCACTTCAATAACGCGCCTATAAAGGCAAACAATATTTTTTGTTGCGTAAACATTTATGCTATCGTTCTGTGGCCGGAGTTTATTCTGAAATTGACCGTCACGCTGTGACATAAAAATGTAAGACATTTTTATGTTACGTCAGTGTGCGTGAAACGCTATTGTATGCATTCACATGCCAACTGAATGATATAGCTCTTCCTATTTAAAAAACGGTCCAGCGTGTTGGAAAGAGCACGATGCGAACCCATTTCGGTCTTACTCATGAAATCAAATGTGAAGCAAACGTAACATTTTTAGTAGTATTAGTATTTGTTGGGTTTTACCCAACTGGCCATCGACCTCGAGGTCCTTCAGCCGTGTTCATGTAGGTATGTGTGTTGGGTTAAGGCTTGTTACTTAAGCAATTTGCTCCGATATCTAGACCGCCATTAATTATTTGCCAATGGTTCCGCTAGACGGGGCTACGCGCCGCCCATCCAATTGTTGACCGTGCCTAACGTTGCTTAACTTTTGCAATAATTCAATATCCGGCCGTACTGGATATGCCAACTAGACGGTTGGAGCATTTTTATTTTACGTTATTTATTAAAAAGTAGTGCTGCACGCTGCCGTTCACAGACATCTTTGTCTAACACTGGAGCCCATTATTTTTTAGCCAGCGCTGCTTACGATACCATTCCAGTTATATATCTTGGAGAAGGGGGCGGGTTGTTTTGTGGTTTTTCATGGTCTTTTGTGTTCTTTCGTGGCCGGTAGTTTTTTTGTGGTCTTTAGTGCTCTTACGTGATATTTTGGTNGTTTCGTTGTCTTTGGTAATATTTTGTGGTCTTTTGTTATTTATTCGTACTCTTTTGTGGTCTTTGCTTGTCATTTGTGTGGTTTTTCGTGGTCTGTGGCAGTCAATCGTGGTCTTTCATGGGTTTTGGTTTTGTTTTGTGGTCTAGCGTCGTCATTCGTGTTCTCTCGTATTCTTTCGTGGTGTTTTGATGTTGATGTGTGTTTACACATTCTTCGTGAGTACAGAGGCACTCACTAAACTTGTTTTTTTTAAATTCTACAGAATTTCTACTTTCTTTTATTTTGTGTATTTTCAATTCTATTAATTGATTGGCTTTGTCATTTGTTTGTTTTTCCGATTTTTTATTTTTTCTGTTAATTTTTTGTTAAATTTGCTGTTACGTTTTAATACATTCATAGTGCGATGACTCACAGTATACGAGCGGGCGACTCACTTGATCGTGTAATAGAATGGGAGAATAGCAGCGAAGTGGCTGACTTCTGCTGTTAAATTTTGTAAATGCCGAAATGGGAATACACTAAAACTTTTAAAGACCGTGTTAGAACAAGCGCGCTGCATACCATGTATATTGTATACTCTTCTTACTAATCAAATCAAATGTAGCGTACGTGTTATTTAAAAAAAACTAGCGATAACCCGTCTATTTTGTTTTTTTGTTATTGAATGTCTAAGATTCTTAGCCGATGAAAATTAAATGTTATAAATCAAACGAAACACCCCATATAATCATTTTTAAACATCTTCTATAAAAAGTTTGAAACAGCCCGTACAAACACTTTAAAACACCCTGTGTAACAATTTTGAAACACCCTGTATAAACGTTTTAAAAGACCATGTATTACGATTTTGAAAGACCCTGGATAAACATTTTTAAACACTACAAACTTTTTAACTGTATAAACATTTCATAACATTCAGTATACATAGTTTGAAACACCCTGTATAAATAATTTGAAAATTCCTGTATAAAAAATTTGAATCACGTCTTGTATAAACACTTTAAAACACCCGGTATAGCAATTTTGAAATACGATGTATACACGTTTTAAAAACTATATATAACGATTTTGAAAGATCCCGGATAAACATTTTGAAACACCTTGTATACACATTTTTAAACACTGTATAAACTTTTTAACAGCCCGCGTATAAACATTTTATAACACTCAGTATACAAAGTTTGAAACACCCCGTATAAAGAATTTGAAAATCCCTATATACAAAATTTTAAACACGCCTTGTATAAACACTTTAAAACACCCTGTATGACAATTTTGAAATACCATGTATACACGTTTTAAAAACTATGTATAACGATTTTGAAAGACCCCTGATAAACATTTTGAAACACCCTGTATACACATTTTTAAACACTGTATAAACTTTTTAACAGCCTCCGTATAAACATTTTATAACACTCAGTATACAAAGTTTGAAACACGTTGTATAAAGAATTTTAATATCCCCGTATAAAACATTTGAAACACGCCTCGTATAAACACTTTAAAATACCCTGTATAATAATTAATAAACACCGTCTATAAACATATTAAGACGACCGGTATAGCAATTGTAAACACCCTGTATAAACGCTTTAAAACACCATGTAGAAAAATTTTGAAACATCCTTACAAAAGTTTATTATAAAAATATTAGCATCTGCGCCATCTTACGGATTGTAGGCGTAGCGTTAGTTCAAACGCAGACGTGCTATTTGCCGATTTCACATTAATAATTTTAGACCGTGATTTATAAAGGCGCTAGTATCGGTTAAGTTTCAAACATTGTTATGACGACACCGCTCGCTTTACTGTTTGAGTTAGTCCAGACCATTGAATTATATAGAACTGGAACGCGCTCTTCTTACTTTAAAAACGGTCCGGCTTGTTAGAAAGAGCGCGCTGTGTACGATGCGAACCTATTTCAGTCTTACTCATGAAATCAAATCTGCCGCTACAAGCATTTTTATTTTATGCTAATTATTAAAAAAAGTAATGCGTTTGAATGAGAGATTGACGCATCGTGTACAGCTATCTCCGTCTAACACTGAAGCTTGTTATTTTTTCGCCAGTTCCGCTTACAATATCATTCCAGTTAGATATATTTCTATGCTCCAGACTCACAGATAGTTATTATTTTTGATAGTTGCGCGCTTCCGTTTAAGACAGAACGATAGGTTGATACATCGTACGCATGCGTCGAACGTTAGCTCGTTATTTTCCTCAGCGCCGCCTACTTTATCGATCCCATCTCACGTCGTAATTTGTTTTCATCAATTGTTCGTTGATTACTTACCATTTCTGTTGTGTGGCTAACATTAACGGATGACGCCCTCAATTGCAAATGCAGAACGGCTGGATCGCTTTGATTCGCTGCCGGTTCGTCTAAAACCATTAATCCCAAATCTGATTGGTCGATATTTGATATTTCACCGTTTATATTGATTTCTGGAGGAACTACTTTCAAAAATGCATCGATATCTCCAACGGCTGGCAGATAGTCGGGCACGAAGGGTTTGAATTTGTAGTCTTGGCCCAAATGCTGAG
>JARJEC010079580.1:0-29308 GCA_030264575.1 Tachinus sp. AB-2021 | reverse complement strand
TTGATTTGATTTAATTTGTTCTTAGTTTACTTTTGTAATTTTCTTTTAATTCCATTTTGTCCATGTTTTGGTACTTTATGTTTTTATAATGAATATATAAAAAATAGGAGTAGTAGAAAATAGTGTTAATTACCTACTAACACCCTTTCCTTCACTATCATAAAAAGAAAGAGAAGTTGGATAAGGCATGAATTGAAAAGAGATTGTTTATTGATGGATATAAAAAGAAAAAAAAGCTAAAAGATGGCCAATGTTCCTAAAGCTAAGGATCTAATTTCAGCTCTTTCAAATCAGTGCATGCATGAACCCTACTTTTTGAAACATGTAAGCAGTTGTGCTGACGTCATGTGTTCGGCTATTAAACTGATTATGAATAAGATTTTTTGGTGCATGGAAATTTTCAACATTTCCAAAACAATTGTTGAGTACCATGATCATCTGAAAGTACTATCATCATCTGAAAGTATCAGCCTTCCCAAAACTGCAATAGTTTATGTCTCTTATGTCACCAGCTCTTGGCCTAATAAGACTTAACTATTATTTTGAAGTTGCCTTAAACAACAAATAAATCAGTTTTCACGAGATTGCTTTAATGCGATGCAGAAATTACTTAGGTGCACTGATGAGCTCTTGTAAAAACATAAGACGATAGTCTGCATTTGATTGTTACCACTAGTAGCAAACGTAAAGTTCTTTCATTGATTTTAAAATTCTTATTTAATCTTTTTTGATTCAATGCGATGCGATGGTCCGATTGGCGTTGTATTTGTATCGTTTACAAAAAAGATGCATAACCACTCAATCTAACTTAGATGAAAAATAGTAACTATATCAGAACAAATACTGATCCATCAAATTATTTTAATTTAAAAAAATAATATTCAATGGCCAAATTTTAAGTTGTTTAAGATGCTCAGAAAGCAGTGCGTCTTATGAATATTTTTAAAAACAAAGTTCTGGTTTATACAATATTTCCTATGTGTAGTTAAGTCGGCATTGAAATAAAATTGAAGCTGATTTTCTTAAGTATTTTAATTATTAATTTAATTCGTTCTATTTGCAGTAATGCATACCTAGAAAATTATTAATAAAATCAATCAATGGTTTATTAATTTTTACCGGTATTTTATAAGGAAATTTAAAAAAAGACTATGGATTGAAATGAAAATGTACTTCGTGTTAATTAAAGTAGCTTTCTAGAAAAATAACGACCTTTTGCAAACTATTTTGGTGTATACTATAAACATGTACAATATTAACAATTATTTTCTTGATAAAATACTTAGTTGGCATAGTCTTGGCAATTAGAAATGATTAAAATTGCAACTTGTGAAGATAGCTATTATTAAGTAATTGCGACTTAAATTATCATATTGTGTGTATTACGTTAGTTGAATTTAATATTCAATTTCCGGTTCATTATGAAATTGTAATAGCTTATTTAAAAGTAACGAATGTTTTTTTAACTCAAGTAAATTTCCATGCGAAACGATTGCATTGAAGAGTTAACAATAAATAATGAGATAATCAGTGTAACGTATCAACTAAATGCACATACGGTAAATATGCAATTCAGAATATCCCTGAGTATGATGTATGCAAAAATTCTGAAAAACATTCCAATACGTTATCATTTATTGATTGCACAATAAATAAAAAAGTATAAAAATGGAGCAAATCGTAAAGTCATTTCGTCCAGACACATTGAAATTTCATACAAAAATAAAATGTTCGTTCATTCGAGCACACATAACGAAAAACATAACTGTACACATTTTCCTATACTCATATTTCAAATGGCTATTTTTATTTGTCTGTCAAACTTTTTCCGCATGCCTGAAAAATGTTTAATTATTTTTGCGTTTCATATCGAGGAATGGAGCACATCTATATCACCGATATTTCATTTAAAAAATGTGTCCAAACGAGTACCGGCCATCATATATTTATATTCTCGGCGGACTGCCATTGTTTCAGTTGCAGACGAAAATTCGATGTGATTTTTAAATTTAATGAAACAAAACGAAGTAATCATATATGTAAAACGTTATTTGTATTTTTGTTTTATTCTGTAGTAATTTTTTAAACTCGCTTGGAGTTTGCATTTTAAACAATCACAAATATACATTTTTGATCGTGCCAAACATGGGCTTATTGAGATATTTTTTCATCTCTTGTATCCTATTGTATTTAGCATCATCACGGTAATGTTTTAAATGTATTTTTTTAATGTGTACTTACAAATAAAAGCTTTCATTTCACTTTCCAACGTGTGGAATAAACAGTTGAATCTGCGGTTGAACTTACCTGAAAAATACAAAAGAGACATTTATTAACATTTGTAGGTGCAGACGGTTTTTAAATCCTAAACATATTAATGTACAATTTGGTGTAGTTTTTTAATCTAAAAACCCGCATCATCAAGAACATAAATTAAAAATCCGCAATTATTGAAACTGAACAGCAAGTCAACAAACCCGTACGCCTCCATATACGTTCTGGTTATTGCAGATTAGTGTTTAATAACTCGAGATGAAGTATCATGCAGGGTAATAACTATTATGCGATGAGAAAATATGCTTTCTGAATATATGGAAAATTAAATAGCAATGAAGCCAAAGAAAAAATAAACAATTTCTTCACAAAACTTATTAAAATAAAACGCATACTTTCTTCCCACGTATAATCTAAAACTCATTAATATGTTTAATGGTTTTATTTAATTATACTTATAATTTCATTTTAATAACTCAAACTGCAGATTTCTTTGCAACATAAGGATTATTATAAATGATTTACACTGGACTTTTATACGATATTGACAGGATATAAATCACATCTTCGCTGATATCTTTTAAATTCGTTTTTTACAATAGTTCGCACACTCTCTCGTTTTACAGATGATACATTTTATAGTAATTAATTCATTGTATATATTTCGCTATGCAATTTCTGCATATCGAAATGATATGCTGTCGCTATTTAAAAGCGTGTTTATTTCACTTTTAAACATTTTATCTGGAAGTCATCAATGTAAGTAATTTCCACATATGCGTAGACGTATGGGTCAGCAGTAGAAGGGGCAATGAAAAGTTCACGATAACGCTTATTAGCGGTGCGTTTTGAATATTTTCGTGGTTCGCAGGTTTATGGACGGGAAATATCTGTGCAATCAGTGTTAGTGATAAAACCATCAGCTATCAGGACACTGATCACCGAGCTGCGAAATCATCGGGTTTTACTGCCGGTGCTCTCGTGGAATTTCATCATAAATATACACATTTTAACGAAAACCGTACGCTAGTTTCAACGAGGACATTTACATTTGTTATATTTAATATCGGTGCCAACGTTTTATTGTCCTGAACATTACTACAAAACTGAAATTCGATAAGTGCGCTTCATATCAACATGTACAACTAAAAAGTGCGCAATTTTATAGACTAATTATACATAAAAGATAGATCCGCATTAAAATACAAAACCGCATAAATATCAAATCAAAATGCATTTGGACGTACAATGTAATCCAATTCACATTGAACGCTGTTAATAATATTATTTCTAAATTGCAACCGCTACTTAATGTCTTTGAAGAAACAAAGAACCATAACTATCTGTCTATGTATAACAAATATAACAGTACATTTATAACAAATACAGTTTATAAATATTATATTTATTGCTACATACTTATTATCTTATATATGTATATTATAAAACAACCTAAAGGTATATTTATTTCATAAATTGTTAGTATGTACCATTATTTAATCATCGATAAAAATAAGCATTTCTCATAATAAAATATTTGTTTGCTTATTCATAAATCAGAAATAGCTATTTCATTGCAAACGAATAAAATCGCGGCACCAAATTTAAAGATTGATTATTTTTTTTGTATTAAACGAATAGAACACAGCTCGGTATATGTGTGCTTGCTCAGCTTATGAAAGCCTACACACAAAACCAATATCACAACATATTTAGCATAAATGTAATGTACATTATAATATATTAATTTGCATAAATCCAAATTAATTTATCCACATACACATTATAGCGCGCGTACTCAAATGTATGCTCTATCTGGCTTACAACTTGCAGTCGCATTTCTGAACAATTGTGTTGACCAACCGTGCGGACCAAGTAAATACTCATTGCAAATGAACGAATTAAGGGTTTCCATCAAGTTGTGTTGCTTGAAATATTGCGGTCCAGCAACGAGGCGGCAATATAATAACGGAAACAATAATTCCAAGTCCGTGCAAATTCAATATGATATATAAATACTTATCTTCTATACAATAACAATATAATTATTTATAATTAAAAATAAATATAAGCCAGACGGGGAGGAAATAACAAACCATTATATCGATGCAAGTGTTTATTTACTTCAAGATATGTCGATACATCGAATTTATCAAATAAAGTTACAATTCAACGATAGTTCCGTTATACCAATAACTATATTATATTATTATTAAAGTAAAAAAACGATCCATAATAAATTCGCAAACTCCAATTTGCAACGTCTTGATGAATTCTAATTTATATTATGCTGATATGTACAACTATTAACAAGTGTTGCAATTTGTCTTAAGCTAATGTTGGGCAGACCGGAAATGTGTAAATAATTATATGCACTACCAAAAAATGTAATTTGCAGACTAAAATTTAAACATTTAATTACGTTCCAAGTAAATTCTACAAAAGTATATCAATTATTAATATAGTATCAACATCTTTCTTTTCAGTAAGTGCCATCTATACGTCGATCGTTTACTTTAATACGTTAATTTTTTTCTACATTCTAATATGCAAAACTGGAATAAAATATTTCGGGCCTCATATAGATACTGAGCATAATGCCCAATATTATGAAGGCATTGCATGATTTTATCCTTTATCAGGTTATCTACAAATTTCAAGTTAATATTTTGTTTTTTGGCAGCAGTCTCAATCAAAATAAAGATCTCAAGTGATATTAGTACAATAACCCAGTTCACACATCACTGATGTCAAACATTGCGATGGCTAAAATCCACTGATTAACTGTCTCCCCATTTCTTAAAAAGTGGCTCGGTGGAAAGATATTTGCGAACGATGATAAAATCATCGACGCTGTAAATAACTATTTTGACATTATTCAACAATATCTATCTACCAGTCTAGCATAACGGCTTTAGAACATCATTGTAATAAACGCGACTTAATGGCGACTATGTTGAGAAATAAACGTAAACAAGCCAAAATCCACAAAAATGTGGAAATAGTTGATAAGATAAAAGTCGCAAAATTATTCCAAAATGCGGTATCAAAATAATAAACTTGTAGAACTTGTCGGGGGGTGATTAACATTTTTGATTACATAATAGATAAGCGGGTGGGCGAACCACTATAGTATCAACGACTGCTCTAGATTATTTTTATTTCTGTAAAAAATAAGTAACAGCAACATAGAAGACAATATAAATAGGTACGATATCAGCAATGCCAATCGAATTTATAAAATTTAGAAAGACAAGAGAGAGAAAGAATTAGGAAAATAGATTACATATAATGAGAACACAACTTAAAGAAGAAATTAGCAAAAAACAATACTACAAAAGCACGGGTATACTACCTTACGCAGTTTCTAAACGCCCACAGATATTTTAAAGCAAATTTAAACAAATTCAAGAAAGCCGAATCCCGCAAAAATATCCTACCTAAGACAGAGCTAAAAGTAGAACTCCAGAAAATATAATCGAAATGAAGTTAAAAAATAAAAATATGTTAAAAAATATCATAAAATCGAAAGAAAATGATAAATAAAAATTAAACAATTATAGTTAAGTTCACACAAACAAGATCAAGACAGTAAAAACATCCATTTTGATTACAAACACCAATCTAGGGTTTTAATAGATGCAAAACCGCACAGGCTTGCAAAAGGCAAAATTCTGAGTATCATCCAACAAGATCATAGAGATTGTGTACATTTCGTTTGACATCTTAAATAATTTGAGACAGTCTCTGACTCTATAAAAATCTTTGCCACAATTGAAGTATATAATTATGTGTGTAATGCGTGTTGCGTCGCTTAATATAATATTGTTGGTTTGTCATCAAAGATAAAATTAAAAATGTAATTAAAATAAATATTAAGCGTCAACATAATCTTTATTCATTGCACAAAAATTCAATAAGTTTGATTATCTATCAGTTGTGCTTATTTAAAAATTTGATAAGCTAAATAATAATAATTTATGAGCCATTAATTCAGATTCTAATTAATAATTTGAAGAGTATATAAAAAATACAAGAAATTTATTCTGATTTAGTTGTATATTTTCGTGTAGTGTAATTTTGAAACATCCGTTATAGGACATTTTTAAGTTAAGGTAATAATACCGTTTTTAGACATGAATACATATCTTTTGTAGAGTTGGATAATGTTTACTATGCAAATAGTCATATGTGTGTATGTATCTATTCTAAAACATTTGTTAATGCAATTATTTACGATCATACTCCATGTCCTTTATATTTATGTCTATAATAAGATTAAGCATATAATGTTAATAAATAAAATATTTCATCCCTTATTGATCTTAATTGCAAATCAGAATGTAAAATATACGACCTTAATTTTTAAAATAATTACAACTTATTATGAAACAAATTCTTGAATATTAATTACATGTGGGTAAGTCAATTCCACACCTATCATAATATTAACATATATTCAAGATCTAACATATATACACAATAAAGATTAATTAAATGTCTGAATATTTCAGAAACTGGATTAAAATGTATTCAAAAAATTTCAAGCGACTGAATAAATCATAATAAACTAAATAATCCGTTCAATATCTGCGCTATTGATATTGTAATTAGTTTTGGAAGTATTAAGTTTTAAATAAAAATATGCCGTGACATATAGGTAGGTACCAACCACCAATACAAATTTAAATTAAAGTAATGGTTCTTCGCTTG
Organism: Tachinus sp. AB-2021; assembly: GCA_030264575.1. Classification (NCBI taxonomy): domain Eukaryota; kingdom Metazoa; phylum Arthropoda; class Insecta; order Coleoptera; family Staphylinidae; genus Tachinus; species Tachinus sp. AB-2021. Next base: position 22,321 of record JARJEC010079580.1, on the reverse strand, counting down.
CTATTGAGTGTGACTTTTTTTAAGTGTTACAGTAAATTGCACTCGACTTTGACTTTTATGGCTTATCACATTGCACGCGACGAAGCATTTACAATGTGCACGAAATTAAATTTTTTAGACATAAAAATAATAAGTTATTATCAATCAAAATATATATTCTGTAATAATAAAATATGCATTGAGACATAATTTCTGCAATACTTCAACTAGTTACACGAAATGCTTAAATTATAAAATCCGTTACTTACTTTACGTATTGAATCTTATGTGATTATACGCGTGTATATTTAATATTATTAATATTTTACAATGGCATGAAAATATAGTTTCCTTCAATTCTCCCGGCTCAAATTTCATGCTGCTGCATTCCTTACAGGAATTTTGCACAATCAGCCATGGTAGTGGTGGTTACAGAATGTATACAGAACTTGATTTTAATAATGTTAATTAAACAACTATTATTTATATTGATGCGTAATTACTTTATATACTAACATATATTTTAAATTATTAAATTGTCACCGTTTCTTGAATAGAAAATGTCAGTCATGTTATTCTAATATGTACTAAAGTGGTAATTATGGACATCTATCAAAATAAATTATTATTTGGAATTGAAATAGAATATTTGGAATTTAACATGAATAAAATTGCTTCAAATTTATAAAACTGGAATGATAATTTTCCTAATATCCAGACTTTCTACGAAAAGGCTTGGAAACTACCAATTAAACTATTATCTCCTACATAATAAAATAATAAAATCTAATTACGAGACATTCCATTAAACAAACGAAATAGTACACTTACATATTAATATACATATTTTATAACAATTGTAAGAATTGTAACAACAATTTATGAGATAATAATTATATAAATTCCATCTTATCAGTTGGCCATTAACAGCTGCAATAAAATGAATAGTACTAATGAGTGTATACATGAAATGTAGGAATATGTAGATAATGTTGGATGTAATATAGTAAAATGACACAATATTTTAATGACAAAACGTTATAATAGCAGTGAATACGAAAACGTTTCAATTGTTGCAAACATATAGCTGCATACGAAATGATAGCAGTTTTAGTATTTAATTTACTATTCAATGCCATTGATACCAGGGGTTTATGTTTTCAATTAAAAATGTATCGGGCATTGTTTATTTCTATATCACCGGCCAAACTCTCAATAAAATACATGCATTTTTTATGGGAACGCCACAGAAGTCCATAAAAAATTGCGTAAATATTAAAAATAAAGTTGTCCTCGTTTTAAACCGTCGCGCGAAATGATATACTGTGCAATTAAATGCAAATATGTAACAAAGATGAAATCCGTTGTGAAATGAATCTTCTACATTTTACTATAAAAATAGCTTTAATTAGTACAAACATATCAACAATTTGGTATCCAAATTTAAAATATTGAAAGGCTAATTTAATTAATAAAATAAAAGTATTTCAATCCATGGATGTTAAAGTGTGTCTTAAATTTAATATGAATGTACAAGGAAATATTTTTATTTTTGTAATCACTACACAATTATTTTTTTTTTTTAATTCAGTTAATTGATTTTTATTCTATACATTAGTGGTATCGTTATTAAAAATGAAACATCACAGAACTAAACTTCTTAGATGTTTTATTTTTCGATCATTCTTGTTTAAAGATTACATTGCGCTGAATATGTTTTACAAAACATTTATATTATGCCTGCCTTTCGGCGTTAATAATTACAACCTATAGTGATATACTACATATTAACATACAATTTAAAAAAAACAATTCTTCTACAAAATAATGCATATTATTTTACAGCTGTCCGGGGTCTTTTCTCCATTCTATGCCCGCCCATTCCCGTTAAACACCATTTCTATCCATTTGCTCTTCTCGGATCTCGCTACATTGTAATAACATAACATGCTCAATACTTTCATGAACACATCCACACATTCTGCTTAATTTTTTCACTTCATCCAACCAAGATTTTGAAACATTTTTCAATTCTGAATCTTGCAATAATCTTTTTTCACCTCAAATTTTTCAGTTCCAAAATTGGCAAGTTTCTTTATATTATATTTCAGTATTTCTCATTGTACCTTGACTCATTCACCCGCCTTCTTCTTTTTATCTTTGTACATCTCTCGTTATTTCACACCATGCCATTCTTTCATTTTCCCTCATTCTCTCTACTTCCATACTAACACACCCATTTCTATTGTAATATATCATATTTCTCTGTTTAGTCCAATTTTTCAATTTCTCCTTCAGATATTCTTGTAAGAGTTTGCATTTGATTTTCATCTCTCTCTCTCTCTCTCTCTCTCTCTCTCTCTCTCTCTCTCTCTCCTGTGTGTTTCTTTTCAAACTTTACTTTAATCCTAGCACCGATCTCCACACTTTCAACCAACCCCAAACATTCGCTTCATATAACATCAGCCTACTTACTAAACCGTCAAATATCATACCTTTAATGTTTATACTTTCAAACTTTCTTTCACTTATTCACCCATACCTGTCCTACCACCTAAAGTTTGATAGTTTGTTTTGTGACAGTTTTAGTAATATTAGGGCCACACAAAAACTTTAAAGGCCGACCCAAAATTGCGACATAAATTATATTTGCTGTAATTTACTTTTGACTATAGCGTTTTGTCTCTAAATTTACCACAAGATTCTAAATTAGTTTAGAATAAAATGTTCTACAAATAATTACTACATTAAATTGTAACGTATATAAAGTTAAGTACTATTAAAATTTGCTGAATGGCAGATGCGATCTTAAACTTCATGAAAAAAAAAAGATTAAAACACAAAAACAGAAACCCTTGTAGGGTTAAGTTAGTTAGTTAAGGATTTTGACAAATAAACCTATTAAGAATATTATTGCCTACCTAGTAGGTTCAAGAAAATCCGAAAATATAAAATATTGAAAAATCCCAGAGAAAGCATAACATCTACAATATAGAACATTAATACATATCATCATAATCAAAAAACTAAACTGGAATCAAACAGTCAACGTTAAAGTAGACAACAAGTAAGTAAGTAAGATATGCTTAAACCACAACGCTGATTAAACCTACAAAATATAAACCAGAATAAAACTGCAAGTTATAAATTTCTGAAAATGAACATTTTCTTATGTAATAATGATTTAAGATTAAACCTATAAATTAGAATATTACAATACAATATAATGACATCTTTAAGTGATATTATTTGCAAATTTGCAATAAAAGATTCTCTAAGTTTAAAACAAACTTGAAATTATTTTTCACAAAAAATCAATTTTCGATATTATGTAGTACTTTGTCTAGTCCTTTATTTATTCATTTATTTGTGCACTTATGTTATATCTCGACTGTGATATTTTTATCCAAAATTGTCCTAATTTTAATTTTTTAACTTTTTATGTGTGTGTTTCAATTTTGATCATCAGCACTTAATAAATTATATTCTATTCTATTCTAAGATAGTACATTGAAACGGTACTACTAAAAACTGTAGCTAAAATTTTTACAAATAATGCGATGTATGTACCAAATTCAGTAAACAAATTTGCAAAAGACCAATTTGAAACGAACAATTTACTAATTATTGCAATTTATAAAATGAAAATAGTAATTTTTGAAAATGTGGTAGAGACACAAACAGGCAATTTAAAACAGAAAAGCTACTAAAACACAAATACAATACAAAAACATCCATTACAATATAAAAGATTTGTATTAAAAGATAAAATTGATTAAATCACTTTCAATTAATATTTGACTTCCTCCACCTGGTTTAAATCAGAACAAGAACCGAACTGATAAAAACAATTCAAACCATGAACCGAAACCAAAGCTTCACATAAGCGGTTCGAGTCCCCGATTATATTTTTTTGTTAGTCGAGATCTGATGTTTCTAACCTATCCTCGCCTAGTCTTACCTAACCTAGCCTGGTTTAACCTACTGAAATGTGAAATGTATACGAATACAATACAAAAATTCAAACTGTTTTCCCAAACGGTTTGTGTCTCTGATTATATTATATTTATTGTTATTCGAGATCTAAGTTTAAATTTCGCCATAAATATTGCTATTAATAAAAATAAACATAAAAGTTATTATTAATTTGTTTTATTATTAAGGTTATAATAATAAATTCACTATAATATTTAATTAACATTTTAAAACAAAAATCAAGTTTTTTATTTATATAAAGATATGTAATAATGAGAACAATAAAATAAGACACAATAGATTTCGTTTAATTTGTTAAAATGCAAAAGACCATATTCTATAGTTATTACAAAAGAAAATACATCTAAATGTCAATATCGCGTAACAATAAAAACAATAATAAAGCAGTATAAATGTAGGTTATTTGAATGCTTGACATTTATAAAACAAATATATTATGGGTGAATTGAAACTTAAATGTTCCAGATAGCGCCAGTTAATATTTTCAGACAATAAATAAATAATGTTATTGCGCTAAGCAATGCAGCGGCGGTTTTGTATCGGAAAACTGTCAGCAAGTCTGCAAGTGCTTGGTTATAACGCTTATTGAAAACGAGAAATTCAACGCGTTATAGCTATTAAAGAACGACTGCTAATTGTGCATCGTTAAAATAAAAATGTTTAATATAAGAATCGTACGCCACTGAAGTCGCCGCAGACGTTGGGCTGGTAATTATTTTTATTATTTTAATATCCCGACAGAAAACGGGTTCACGGTCGTTATCATTAAATATTATAACTTTTATTCCAAACCCATTCGTACATGATTGCAATATAATAATATATATTTTATGCATTTAAGAACATTATCTGTGATACATTTCGCAATTCCATGTTGTGTATATGCAGCTTACATGCATGTTGCATTCGAAGTTTATGGCAACTGTTAAATATACTTACTAAACTATACGATTACCTGCCAATGATATCATTAAATAAATTAAGTCTCGTTAATGCGATCGTACTCATAACTTGTACGTCGATAAACGAAAAATAAATTTATACACATACTTTATTAATCCGTTTAGTATGTATAGCAGCTATAAACTCGGCCAGAGACATAACCATTCAGAACTATAACTATATAAGACATTTCCTTTCAACCGACACATAACTCGCTGCACACACAAACATTATAACAAGTACGATACACATTAATAAAGAAGTTCTAATAACTATATTTCTTGTGATTTCACGAAACACAATTAAGACAACTCGAGCATAAATTTTGCTACACAAAAATAAATTTTTAATAGAATAAGATATTCTACTAAGATCAACTTTAATGTTTCCTACTTGCGGCACTCGTTAATCTTCGATTGGAAACATTAATAAATATAGAAAATATATTTTATTTCCGCAATCGAGTAGAAAGCTTATAGAATCAAGTTACTCGTATAAAATTGAATACAAAACGAATTCAATAAAATGCTACATATTTCAATACATATATACTTTTTGTGCTCAATCTAGAATACAATTCTTGTTCGATTTATAAAAACAAAACTTGGACGTACGATAATTTATTTTACTTTTTATGTTTATTTTATTTGAAAAGCCTTTGTTTGATGAGAGCTCTCGTAAAAATTGGGTTTTATTATTACAAACAACATTTGCGTTCCCAGTTCAATTAAATATATACACATATAATATATTTTTTTTAAATTTTAAAACCACGTGCATGTTTTATACAACTAATATTTATACAGCTTTATTTATTTAGTATGGGCAAGACCTTTTTTTAATAGAATACACACTATATGCAAGTAAATGCATTACTAATTAACACCGCTGACAGTTTATATTATGCCTACATTACATCTCTTGTGAACCAAAGCAACTTGATGAATACAAATAAATATGATTTAATAATAATATTATTTTTAAATAAATTTTGAGTTTTGTTATTTATAATAATATTTTTCAATAGGACTCATTAATTTGAATCACATTTGATATGGTATATATAGAGGGAGCAACTTGACATAAGCCGTACGCTAATAGAATAACTAGTCCCATCGAGGGGGACAATAAAAACAATTTCAAAATATTCTGTTGTTTTGTAGGATACTTTTTAATGTATACGTATATTAAATATAAACTTTTCAGTAATATTTTTCATATCACCAATACGGAAAACTACGTTAAACTCAATTCAGATTTTAATATAGTTTCCAAAAATTACACGTTACTAAATTACATTTTCATCCTAATGTTATTCACTGATATTAAAAGGCAAAATAAAGCGTTATGTGATATAATCGGGTGCAAAGCAACATTGTTCAAATGGATTTCCAACCCGAATTATTGGGTTCCTTAACGTGCACGCAATATCTAGCCGGTACACGTGACCTAAAGTTTTCTTATTTTTAATATTTTTATTTCCTATCCGAAAGAAAGTATGCTCAATACGAGCACTCTTTTCCTTAAGCTGAAAAACTGGAGATCGAGTAAAGGGTACACGGATTCGAAACCGGGACCAATGGAATAGTAGTTAACACACAAACCACTGAGTCGCTTGGGCGGCAACTTATAATTCATTATAAGTTGATTTGGATAATGTCAACTGTTACTACTGCTTATAAAATGAACTGGTAATATAATGATATTAATTACAAAATTTTAATATTCAGTATAATCTTTAATTGCTTGTCAGATCAATTCTACTTCTTTTAAATGATCATTTATGAGTATGTAATAAAATATGCAATATTATATGTAGCAACACTGCTGTAAAAGTAAAAGATTTTCTTTTTCAAAAATAGCCAAAAGAAAGTTCACGAACAATGTTCTAGTCAATTGTTACTAGATAAAATAAAGCTTTTCAGTCAGTTAACGGTTTTTTAAATTAAAATCAAAAATATGACCTTTATTTTCTTAAATATTAAGTTTAATTCTAATAATTGTTTTAGAAACCGTATTTAATATTGCAGATAAATAACGGATTTAAAGAATTTTAAACATAGAGAAGAAGAAGTATATATTAGAAAATAAAATTCAAGTATGCAAAAGAAAAAGCATGGAAAATGACATGGGGAATAGGCTACAACATAGCGGTGCAAAAAATCAACCAAAAGTAAATAAAACATTTAACAGATGGAGCAGCAAAAGAATATAGTTAAAGACTTTTACCCATGTCATCCCAAAGAGAATTTAAAAAAATGTAAGTAAAAAACGTACCTTTCACGTTGAAAGAATCGAATGAAAAAGCAAATAAAGTAAATATTATTAAGATGCCTGGACCGCATATTACAGCAGAAATAGCAATTGGATCCAATTAAAACTATATCAGATATGCCATTAAAAATAATCAATTTAAATTTTTAAAATTTCAATAAAGAACAACTTTCGCAGAAATCTGAAAAAATCTGGGTTAGAGCTCGTAAAAATCGAGTAAATTGGGTCTATAACTTTAAGCCTAACAAAATTGGGTAGAAATACGAAATACGGAGCAAACTATAGAAAAAGTAAAGATATAGTCAAAGAAGCCACAAGAAAAACAAAAACAGAAAATTTCTTTACAATAATAGACATAAAAATACATTCAACTCAGTCGTAATTATGAGAACACTTAAGCATGAGAAGGATAGTAGCAAGCATACAAACCGTATATTGCAAAATATTTATAAAAATCCAAGTTATACAAATGGCATGATAAATTGCTGGTTTCTAAAGATTTACGTTGTAGACATAAGAATAGGTTAAATGTACTTCAGCCTAAAATAATTCCTAAAATAAAACATCACATAGCCATTCCGGTGAAGACTTCCAATTATAGTTCCTAAAAAGTCCTTGGCGCAACTTTAAATGTGAAGATTATGCATGAAATCGTTGTTACGCAATTCATAAAACTAGAAAAAAATCAAACACAAGGTTTATTCAATGTTTTTTACGGAAAATTTTGTACTGAAGTTTGGCAGGTCGTAGGTTGATAAATTTTACGCCAAACTTAAAGTCACAGCTTAGTATCAAAAATTGGACAAAGTTCGTGAAATAGTTTTCGATTATATTCAGCATATGCTTCTTCCCTTGAAACCTATTCAAAAATTGTTTTGTTACAGTCAACTGTACGAAATGTAAAACAGTACTATGCACTTTTATGCATACCACAAATGATAAGTCGTAAAAGGTCCAAATGAAGTTTGCACTTTCATCGATGATTACATGCAAACATTCAACGAAAGATACAAAAACTTCATATTTTTCAGATAGTATAAAACCGTATAAACTTTTATGCCTTATCGTTAACACATGTTTTCGTAAAATTTATCAGTAATTCCCCATTCACAGACACAAATGTGAAACAAGTTTTCAGACAAATTATCTATCAGACAACAATTGAATTAAAATCGTTTACTGTATCAACAATGAAGTAAACAGATACTAACTTCAAAAACTGGTGGCCAAAATATTAAGTCTACTAGCCAATGATATACTACCCTTCACCATTTCTACATATAATCAGTTTATCTACAAAAACTCTACTCCTGGCAACTAATTTTTTTATTAGAAAACGTCAATCAATCTGAAGATGATTATTTTTTCATTATCACATTACGCCATAAGAGACAACCAACAAACCGACAGCTCAAAAATTGAAGATAATAATTAAACCAATGTTTACTTTATGTACTATTAGTATAATAAATATTAGTATTATAAAAAAGTAATAATATGATTTTATTGTCTTTATTCAGCTGATGTTAATACAATAATAGTAATAATAATCAATTTTTGTTGACATTTTTATAGAAGACGGTTCTCTACAACTCTCGTGTACATGTAATGGCATCTTTTTGTGATTTTGATAAAGTTGTACAATATGAGTGTTTTTGAATATAATACGTTCATATGTTGGGGTAGAAAATCTATTCAAAATGATTAAAAAATGTAATATTAATGTTTCAGAGAACAGAATTAAAAAAATTTTAATTCCTTAAGAACAGTTGTGCTGGTTAAAAAAGAATTTTTAAATAAAATAGATATTTATTTCTTTAGTTCAAAAAATTAAATATGTAAACAAATTATTATAAGTAAATTGATAAACGAATATAACATAAGTTAATTGTTAGACGTCCATCAATTAAATGATGGTTTATTCAAGTAATTTAATTTTTTTAAATTCATCATTTACTATTATGAGAAAAATTTCAGAAATCAAACCAGTTGTTTTTGACTGCATATTTTGATATTAAATTGAGCCAATTGAATAGATGATTTCATATTTTGATATGTGATTCGGTCATGTTGACACATCAAGATTTTTAATAAATTTCCAGTTATTATTGCACACGTGTGAAAATATTGTACCTTGTTTTGTCGTATATAATTTTAGAATAGTATATTGTTAAATATATACATACATTGATGAGATATTATAGTTTGGAACGATCTTTCTGTTATTCTTTGAGCACACAAAGAACGTTTTCTATATAAATATTACGAGTATGTATGTTTATATTATTCAAAAAATAAATAATCTCTTGCACTGCGGGAACCAGTTTCAGGAATAAAAAATATACACACCCTGAGCTCGCAACAACGTTGCTCCATTGTCCTGATATGGATTTATGAAATATTGGGAGTAATCCAATGGCTGTCGTAATGAATATTTCTTAAGATACGATTAATTGAGAATACTGTTCTCTTAAGTATGTTTTGCAAACGAGATGATGTATATTTTTTGATCCGGAGTGCATTGTAATTCATGATAAATTAGTACCAACAAATGAGTTTTATTCCAGTAATAAATCTTTCAATATATATTACGATAGCATATGTAATGTAATGGCGTTTCCATATGATTATATATAAAATAAAAAGCCGCATTATATAGGAAAGATATATTTGATTGTAATGATACGTTGAAACAGCCAGCAAAAAATGAATATATCAATAATTATAATCACGACTGATACATCGATAATATATATTTGCGTCTGATCGGTGATGTGGTTTAGCCGGTGAGTTCAGCAGCCAACCGATGTAATTATGTATATGTTATGATCTATAATTCTATGTCTGGCATGGATATATAAATTTATATAAGATAACATAGAACGCATTTTTATTATTACATATTATTACTAAATATATTATGATCTCTAATTCTACGTCTGGGTTCTGCTGGATGTAAATTAGAAAAAAATTATATGATGCATCAAGTAGTTTTATATCAAATTATTATGTCAAAATAATTAAGTAAACAATGTTTTCGCCCATTGGCGATCATCTTCCACTCAATTAATTGTTAATTTAATATTATAATGTTCCCATATATATTTATATTATTGATATATGGGTGGCATTTAATGTAAATTCGGATATTAGGAGGTTCATGGTGGCCACGTCAATTTAAGGCACGTTTTAATTATAGAATAATCATATATGAAACATTAGCTTTCGGAACATGACCGATTCTCAACGAAATAATAAATACATACCTACAGAAGAATATTAAATAGAAATAATAAAAATAACTTCAATTTATGGCGTAATTGCCCGCCTGGGTTTAACTTGTTTTGACATTAACGTACGCATATAAGATGAATGTTGGTCGACAATTAATTTCTACAAAATATATTACAGATACTATTAGTGGAGCTGCAGTGCTCACCTGGCAGAGTTATAGATCTATTAATCATTGATCTAAGGTCGCCCGAAGCGGACCAGTCTCGGAGCTTTGATATATCGCTTATTATATTTGTCTGGTTTGACGAAATAATATGTATATTTATATTGGTATTATGTATGCTTGCTGAGATTTATAAACCTTACAGGTTTTCATGAAAAGTCACAGCCCAACAACGTTTTATATGTAAATATGTAAATGTTATTAGTTCCACACGAAATAAATGATATAATTGGAATTGTACTATTATAAAAACAGTTATATTTTATTTACCACCCTAAACAATATATCGAGTTGATTATTTTCAAAATAATACACGCGACGTTTATTCAATTTGTTCAAAATATAATACAATTACTGTGTTTGTAATTAACGCATTAAAATTAATTATCAAACTATTACAAATACGATTGCAAAGTTATAAATCTACGATTTATTCAGTTTAGATTTGAAAAAATCAATATGTCAAGCCATTATATTTTAATGCATTATATAAATTATTATATAATCGAATAGAATGGAGAACGAGATTGAAAACTATTTTGAAATTAAATGAAATGATACATTTGTAATTCTTATATTTATTGCGCATCGTAAATAATAAATCAATACATTTATAATTAATATTTACGCCTCAAGGATGCTCGATTCCCTGCTTTTTATGAAGGAACTAACAGGAGTATAAGGGCGGTTTCTTTTATGGTGCTGTGAGATTAACAACCTGCCGGACTGACCCTACCTTGGACCCTTCTATGTAATATGAAATGAAGATTTACTAGCCATTAATAGCTTTTATATCTTGTCTACAAAGTCACAAACTGTTGAACCCTTAATCCTCTGTGACAACCATAGGGTGATTCATTTAATTTAGTTTCCATTTAATAAATTACAATACCGAACCAAAATATTTAGTACGTCCCTGTCCAACTATGCGGATTTTTTCCCATATTAATGTTTGCGATATTTCAGTATCAATTTTTATTTATTTTCAAGTATTTTATGCGGTATGTATGGAAGCATAAATAATGGCACCAATATCGGGATAAAAAATCTCTAATTTTATACCGCAATAGATCATAATATGCGAAATGCATTTTGAAGCAAACCTATCACAAACTAAAATATATGCAAATCTCTGAACAAAAAAAGTGCAAACCGCAGTATTCCGAAGAGATGACTTATCGAACGTTCGATGCGGCCGGGAAATAATGGAGATATATGGTTGCAATGTAATTAAAATGCGGGAATTATTATCCACATAAGTCGGTGTGATTTAAATCCTTGCTAGAGGATGGATACTCCACGTCTGATACCTCAACGATATAAAACAGCAGGAGGTAAATTATAAATATCAACTGAATGAATACAACGCGGGCTTATATGCGACCGGAAATCATCGAATATATACTTAATAACCGACTGTATACTATAAAACGTTCGAAAATTGAAATGTGGAACCTTCTGCAAGATACATAAAAATTGCTTTTATATATTCAGTAATATTCACTGAAGGTTATACTACAGATAACATATGGTAAAACATATTAATGAACTGTAAAATATATAATGTAAATTGCATCTCTGCTTATTGTCATCAAAAATCGCTTAAGTTTCTCCGCGCATACGATAATGATAGAAACATATGCCATATAATATGTTATAAAATAAATATCAAATACTTTTTTTCTTATTGTGCAAATAAACATAAATGCTTCTGAAGCAGAAGATTGATACACCAGTACTTTTCCTTTAATAATGACTATGTATTATATATGTTGAGATTTTATTTGCTATATTCTTGTGCAGAATGTAATTTGTATTGAAAAAACATTATAGCAAATAGTATATTATTTATTAAGTGTTAAAAGAATCAGTTTGAACACATGGAGTGAAAGTTATGGTATACTCCCAAGGAGAGAATGCGGTCATCTCTCCAGTCTAATTTATTATATACAACATTGTTTAAATTTTGTTATTAAAAAATTAAAAATTGCTATCATTTATTTTGCTTTATACGGATAAGTTAAACTACGCCTTCAAACCACCAAACGACCACCTGTAATAATTTTTGAAAAATTAAAATTCCTTAAAATACTCTTTTTATAATATATCTATCAAAATATTAAGCAAATATCCTCTCTTCCTCAGTTCCATGCGTATCTTGCATAATTTATAAATAAAAACAAAAACTAAACAAATACAAATTGTAGGTAGTTAATAAAAGCGTTTACAATTTTTATATGTTTGTTGCCAAATGAAAACTTATATACAAAATTATTACTAAAATGGCAACGAAAACAGAAATTGGTAAAATACACGAAAAAGATAAATTTTCAAAGGAAAATCTTTCAGACAAAACAAATTCAATAAAATAATAATATAATATTATTTCAATTCAATTTATTTGTACAAATGAAAAGGTAAACAGCAAACTAAATGATGCAAAATTAAGATCGATTTATTGACATAAATACTAATTGTTGATTTTATTTCGTTTTGTAGAAACTGGAAGAATTAACTATGCTGTAGATAGTGTAGACATAATCGCTTCGGTGCTATATTGTGTTTGAAAAAAATAGTGTTAATAAATACGCCAAATAAAACGCTTAGAAAATAATTACGATTTTTAGTTAAAAACGTATGAGCTGTTTTGATGAATCATCGCATTCTGTAAATAGAAAATGTTATGAAACAATATAAACAACAAATATATTGTTATTGTTTGAATATTTATACAATTGTAAAAATAATATTTTCTTTGGCCTTTACTAGTGTTATTTATTTCTTTATTTATTTATTTATTTCGGTAAACAGTAATGTATCTATTACAAAAATAAATTATTATTTGTTTAATCTAACATCAAAGCAGCCAGTAAAACAGAGAAAATAGTTTAAGTTTAATAAACTTTGAGAGTGTGGTTTGAATCAAAAATATATTTGTCAAAAAAATTGAAGAAAGTTTATTAAAAAATACTTTTTACTTGTTAATAGTATTTTTACAATCTTCATAAAATTTTCTAATTAAAACTAAATAAATAAACATGAAAAATAAAAAAGGGTTTAATTATCTTAAGTATTTATTGTTGATTCGTGCCAATTTCGGTTTTTCTGTCACTGGAAAGTTACTAGTAATGCAAGAAACTAATACAGTGTTAATGAAATTCATAGCAGTTTTAACTTTTGCAAAATTTTAAAATAAAAACCTTTAAAAAGAGAATTATTATCTATCCGCATATTTTGCTCAAAATACTATATTGCAGAAAATATTTCAAAATGTAGTAAATATCTTCACAAGTATATAGGAAAACATATACGTATTCTTCATATAAACAAGATTTCCACAAGAAGTAGAAATTTACAAATACATTATTTAAAAAAGAAAAGATATGTAGAATGTGCGGAAAGCTGTGCAAACTATAGAACCTACACTGAAAGAGTGTAATGAGATGAGAGAGGAACGTATGAAAAGAGAAAAATTACTGAAGGGAATCGAAATAGAATTACTACTGACTAAAAACTAAGAAAAAATAACGATTATTATATTAAATATGACAAAGGTAGCGAGAGGCTGTGGTATGGTAGTTATATGTTGATCGGTGTAATCAAAATTTTGTTTCACAAAAGATTACGAAGTAAAAAATAAAAAGCTTTTATTCAAACCAATATATGTTTAGAGTAAATTTATTTACAGCTATATCTATGGATGATTAGCAAAAAAGATTAAAAAACGTAACAAAGCACGTTTTGAAGAAAAATGCTAAGTATTAGATGGTAGAACAGAGTAAAAAATAAAGTATTGATTTGAACAAAAATCGTTAAATAAGACAAAAATGGCATGTTTTTCAATGTATTTTGCAAAGATGGTAAAAAGAAAAACATTTAAAATAGAGAATGAAGTTGAGAGATGCAGAAGAGAACAAAATATCATCAATATGGGAGCCTGCATTGAGCAAAAAACATGTGAAAGAAAATGTTTTACAAAGTGCAGCAAAATGCAGGGGTAACTAAAGAGATATTCAATTTGAGGTTCTACCCGGATCCCTAAAAATATTACGGAAATATTAAAAATTGTGATTGTAGAAATAAAAAAAATAATTAACTCGTTATTGAACAAATTAAAGTAGAAGAAAATATACAATATTAATTTGAAATTACTTTTGCTAAAAAGTCTCTCTTCGAAGCCCCGAACCGCAAAAATCCACCACTACTTCGTTGTAAGTTACGAGTTAAGAGTGATTTTTTATATATCCGTTGCTATTAGATGGATTTTCATTTTCTATTTTTTAAATGTACAGAAAAATACTTTTAATAACTTTTGTATGAAATAAAAAGAGTCACAAACCAAAAAACGGTGTTATTTATGGGATGGTTTTTAACTATATTTTCTATCTGCGTCTCTATAATAGTTAGAAAAAAGTCTATTAATACAAGTTGTGGCGCCTACTATTTCCTATAAGTTTTGTATGAAAATAAATTTTGTGTCGCAAAAGTTACTACCTACAGAGTGCGTTGAAGTCGAATTTTTCAAAATATTGTGTTTTGTAAAATACATTAATTAGTCATTGAAAAATAGTTTTAGTCCTTTTCCTTGGAAAGTTATAAAAAAAGTTTCATACAAAAAAAGTTAATTAAAATCTGTCTGTACATTTAGAAAGAAAGAAAATAAAAATCCAACCAATAGCAACCGAGTTAGACAAAATCACCGTGTTCTCTTACTCTCCCACAAAAAAATGTTGGTAGATTTTAACTTTTTAGCAAACAATTAAAAAAGTGCAACCTAATATATTTTGTAAATATAGAGTTCTTTTTGAGCCAGGCTTACTGGCCTATGTTGGCTACAAAGCCAATGAGTGTAAAACCTTGGCCGGTATTGGCTAAAATTAAGCAATGTAAAAATATGGTCAACAAATTTAAATATGTATTATTGTATATATTTGATGCTAATACGGATTATTTATATTTTGATTAGTACTAGATTAAAAATCCCAAGAATATTCTATACATTATTATTATTAATAATATTCATAATTTCTACAAAAACCTATTTGACCACAAATAATAGTTAACAAATATGATAAAAATAGGAATCTCAATTTCGAAGAACATATCATAATTTCTGTACAACTTCTCTGTATTCAATATTCAATACCATCAATATCGAGTTTAGCTTTAAAACAAATAAACTAATAAAGAAATGATGGTGATGAAGAATTCCGCAATATATTTGTGAAATCTTATGAGTCCTATGACTGGAAGAAACCACAAGGAATCCATGCGTTATCCTGGAATCTGACATCCTTTGCCACCTCTCAACTGCTGTGTTACCGAGGTCAAGCATTTAAGTACCTAGAAATATAACAAATAGTCCAAGATTTTGGATTATAAAAAACTTTGACAAAGAAGCAACAACTTGAAGTTCTGTATATTCACAAATCAAAAAAGAAATAAAAATTGTGGAAAATTACAGGAAATATTTGATCTTTTCCGCTATATCTGCATTGTGATACCTGTACAGTGCATTTGGTGTTCTAGATGGATTTCTGGTATCTTTATATTCTTCCTACAAGAAAAGCCGTATAATCACTCACTCTGATTATCTTATGTTATACAATATTTTACTTGTATCAAGATGACCTTCATTATTATATTCAACTTCAACCTTCAGTCTTACGATTATAGATATAATATCAATTATTAGAATTTTCTTATAAAAATGAGAACTTTGTAGAGCAGAAGATATACGTTTGTAAAAATTACTTTTAATTGATTTAAATAACAAGGAAGTTTCATCCTAAATTACAAGCAACTATATCTTCAACTAATGGTATATGTATGTATAATGTATATACATTGTGAATAATATGAGAAATCGACAGAAAAAGTGTAATTAATTGAGATATGTATATGAGAAAATGCATTTAAGTGTATCAAGTAATTATAAATACAATTAAACCGGAATATGGAAATAAACATGCCTTTGAAATAAAAATAAACTAGAATGTAAAATAATCAAGTGAAAACGTGGGTATTTATGTGTTAAGTGACAAGTTAAATTTCATAATTATTTAATAAATCCGACATGCAATACATAATTTAGTAAGTTATTACAGGTATGATAGTATAAATTATATAATATTCATTCATATATGCATACGTCGGGGATATTTTAAAATTACTCAAATAAATTACTAATTTGTCACAGGAATTTTTAATAACCACAATCAATAATTCAAAGTTCCATGAACTCGGCTATTTTATTAAAGAATGGTTACAAATTAAACATAAAGACAGACTGGTTGTGTGGGCCGCCAACAAATGAGAACTGTCAACACTGTCCATAAATAAGAAACTTGCATCTCGTCTGTAATAACATATATTTATACATATATAACCAAGCAAGGCAAACATAACAAACTGTGCTGCGGTGACACAGCCACGAAAAATAAATAATAAACTTAAATATATTTAACATATAAGAGAATGTGGCGTGTGTGTATTTTCTTGTTCGTAGATAATTTTGAAGCAAAATAATGTTATGACGATGAATTATATTAAGGGCTGCTGAAAAAATAACTCTTGCTTATTGCAGAATGTGTATGATTTTAATAATTCACGTTAGGTATGTAAATAAAATTATATTAATGCAAAGATTAATGACGAAGCCTCAATTAGATAATAATATACGGCGTAAGCTGTCTGAAATAAATCTAAATTCTTGAATAATGGCGGCGGACATAATAAGACTTTATGATATAAATTCCGTTCTTGGAATGAGTTATTTTAGAACAGCCATATATCTGCGTGACTTATTTAAAATTCAACGCCAAGAAAAACTAATTTAATATGAATAAGTAATTCCAAATAAATATAAAAGTTGTGATGTGCAGCTAGAGGCGGGCATTAACTAATATAATATTCTATTATTTTTTATTCGATGCCATAAAATATGAAAAGGAAGTGTATTTTTTCGAGAGTGCATATAAATAATTTATATTCAAATCCATTGTGCCCGGACAGGCTGGGGAAAATGCATTATTTAGGAGGTGCTCCCTTATACATTTAACATGATATATCTGCATTTTATAAAATAATAATATGCACTGCCACTGCGCTAATTTATAGCCGGTTAATGTTGAAATATACAATTCATTTATATTAATGTCATTTATTATTCACAATGTAACTTAACCACAAGCTTCAAACGCAAACAACCACTACGTATAGGGCACGATATTTATTCCATCTTTATACTCCGAATTATTTTAATACGCAGAAAAATAACGACAAAACCATAAAAAAATAACGCACCACCACCCCAACTTCATCAATCCACGCTTTCCAATCAATACGAAAACATTTTTTAATTAAACACAAGCAAGCATAGTCCCATACACAAACAAACATATTTCTAAAAACCTTTAATTCTCCTCCCACTCACATTCATCATTCAGTTAGTAACAAACATTTCATGTACACAACATAATTTATATAACATATGAATAAATAAATAAGTACTATTATTTATTTCTAAGAATGCACTTCAAGGTTCGTATAATTAGTAATTTAAATCCTGATAAATATTGTATTGGCTAATGCTGTGTTTCATTCCGTTTTAACATTTTACTGATTTTACGTTCGTCCATGGGCCATTAAAATTGGACAAATTAAGAATTCGACTCGTGCGGTACAAATTACTACTTGGCCAGCAAATACAAATACAAATACAAGATAATGCCTTATCACAACAAATACATACATAATTAAAGTTGCATTAAATGTAATGAGAATTTACATATTTAAATATTTATTCAATGATACATATTTTATTTCATAGCCATAAAAGAATTATTTATTTTACCGCATATAATATATTCTAATTATATATTTCTTATATGTACGCCATAAAAATATAAACATAAAATATATATTATGAAGCTGATAGCGGTGTCTTGTGAGGTTTGAACGATCGAATGTCGAGGGCGTGAGTGGGGGCCAAGGGGAATCGTAATAAAACCCTAATCATAAGTTATAAAAGCTGATTCGTTTTTATGCAGTGGCGTACAAAAGGACCCAGCGCAGGTATAAATTTTATTATAAATGCGCAGCACTGCAGCAACAATAACAAAAAAAACGTACAGGTATGATTCGTTATTAATATCAAATGACCCTGTAATTGTATATTTTAACAGTCCCCGCTAATGAAATATTTATTAATTGGGAAAATTAGTATCGATTATAAGGATCAAATAATGAAAACGGAATTAATTGTAAGTATCATCGACTACGAAAAAGAAAAATAAATAAATAAAACACATTACAATCAATTTATCCTTTCATTATTTATAGTAATGAGTAAATTGTTTGTTTTATACGTATGAATATTACATGCTACTACAATATTTTAGAATATATACGTTTTTCCATTACACGCCATGTCTAATATATAATTTAATATCAATGGAATTTTATAAATATACAGTGTCTAGCAAAAGTATTGATCATTCGGAATCGTTGATATGCGAACATAGATTTTTGTGTTACTCACCATTTTTAAGTAGATTTAAAATCAGCCCTAGTTTTTGTAATAAAAAAATTGGCATTCATACATATTCTATCTATTAAGCGATGCCGCTACTCTAAAGACGCACTGATACAATTATAAAATTTAAGAAAAATATATGCGTTTTGTTGTTATAAAAGAAATATTAAATTCACTATATTCCAAAATAAAAAATACATACAATGCACAATAGCAATATTTGAGAATTTGTTACTTGGACCAAAATACACCCAAATAATCACTCTATAATGATCTTTAAAATGCCTATCTTGTAGACGGTAAGTCCCAAAACAGTATTTAGACATTATCTGCACGCACATAAAGACAAAAAGTAGTGTAATATTACTGCTGTATTTCCTGGGTCTAACCAACCCTAACCAAACCAATATCAGCTTACGCACCAGTGAGTCATATTCCACACTTTGTGAAATAGTCATCTAGAAGAACAATCTTTAAGCAACCAGTTTAACAAAGCAAATCTGGCAATTGAATAAAAAAACATTATGAACGCGTTTCTGTATGAAAGCGTTTCTATATTAGAAAACTTTCTACCATGGTCAATCCCAAAAGAAAATATTAATCAGAACAATTATTACTTTACTATACTTTGTGATAAAATATACTTGTATAAACAGCAAGTAGAATTGAAAATTAAAATGTTTAATGTATTTATTTTCCAAATTATGCAACTTGTCACACTGAAGCTTGCCATTAACGCTTAACTTTCCATCTATTTCGCAAGTCAGTAAAAAACACAAGTATTTTATGAATCAATTATTTTGCCCACGTTATTACGGGTAAGCGGAAATAAAAACAGCGCGTAAACACGAGGTAACTCGGGTCAGCACGTTTAACAAAAAGTCAATAATCAATTGTCAAATTTCAAGTTGCTACAAGACTCAATCATAGTTGACCAACAATTCTTCACAAGAGTGTTGATGCATCTAAGTGATATTTCAAATAATAGCACCGGTGTTATACGCAAAAAAAGACATCAAAAAGATTAGCATGTTCTAAACATCTAATCTTTAGACCGTAGATATGCGGTGCTTTAAACCCATTTGTTTTCGACTGTTGTAAAACTTTTAAGTACATCGCATGGATTCTTGAAATGTAAGGATAAGTTTTTTGGACTTCTACTGTTGAGAAACTCACCGATTCAATTGATTAACATGTTTAGTGCCACCAAAATAATATTAATAAAGTAGAGGTAAGTGAGTGGTTATGTACAGTCATGGTCACATAAATCAAGTACACACATATTTGATCTGTGTAACAAGGTCTTTAGCTTCACACTGATTCATTATTAAAATGACATTTGTCAATAGCTTAGGTTAGGTAATATGAAAAGTCATCTCTACAACAAACAATTATAGATTCAAATTGCTTGTATTAGATATGAGTAAGCAAAACTATATCTTAAACGATAAAACTTTGAAATTGTAGTTAGACTTCCATAATTTTAATGTTATATCGTTTGAAAATATTTTTAAAAAAGCGACCGTATCGTATGTATCCCGAGTAAAGATCAGTAAAGATGAAACAATATCTATGAAGAAAGTCTATTAATAATGAACAGGTTAAATAAACTAAATTAAGATGATCATTTAAAATGTTTACTTTTAAGTGCGCATAAAAATTAAATTGGTTGAAATATGTTTTGTTCCATTGTCACAAATTATACCCTTGCTATTCATTATTTCTAATAAAATAATATTAAATTGCCTTAATCCCAAACAAAATAGTATATAGTCAAGCATTCGGTTAGCAAAATTGACAATATTGCTTTCTATTGACAAATATATAATTTATAACTTAAAATACAATATCTCGATGCAGAAAATTTACAATGCCTAACAAATGATAATTAATCTGTTAGTAATAATAGTAATTAAAAGTAGTAGTTTAAAATCTGATAAAAAATTCCAGTAGCCTTTAAAATTCAACAACTCATATTAGTAGTATTTATATTTGTTGAGTTTCACCCAATTGGCCATCGACCTCGAGGTCCTTCAGCCGTGTTATGTAGGTTATGCGTGTGTTGACTTAAGGCTTGTTACTCTAGATATTTGGTTCAGATATCTAGAGCGTCATTAATTGTTTTCCAATGGCAAATGGTAAGGGTAGGCGGGGCTATGCGGTCACCCAACCAAGTGCTGGCCGTGCCTAACTTTGCTTAACTTTTGCAAACATTTAACATCGGCCGTACTGGATACGCCACCCGGCGGTTGAACTTAACTTAATTTTCCCCGTTATAAGATTTTATAAATTTCATAAAGCAGATTATAGTCACACTAAAGTAATCTGGCTTATATCTTATTGAATAAAGCAAACCTTACTAAAGAGTTTCAGACCGGATTTTTTATTTATGTAAAATGTATTGTACAAATAGAATAAATTAAATAAATAGTTTGTATTTATCGGGTTTTACTGGCCATTGACGTCAAGGTTCTTCAGTCATGTGAATGTTTGTATGTGTGTTTGAGTCAAAGTTTGCTGCTATAGACATTTGCTTCCAATAACTAGACTGGTATTGATTGTATCCCAATGGTTGGTTAGGCTTAAACACAGATTACATGGATACAGTGCCATATGTTGCGTAATTCTTGTAACATTCGCAATTGGCCATACTAGATATACCACCATTGTGATTAGAAATTAAAATTATAAACCTAATCTAGTAAAATTCTATATCGTTGCTTCTGAAAAGTTTAAAATTTTATAATTTTCAGAAAGAATATAATAAAATATATTTAGAACCAAGTTTGGTTGAATCATGAAAATAACCATTAAGTCACGCAATTTCTTTTTGCAAAAAATATTGATAATTATCGGCCTTGCCTCTAAATGATATTGTAGATAGACCATAATTAGTCCAATCAACTCCATTAAAATTTGATTCTAGCTGCTATAGCAGCAAAGCCTCATAGAATTCTTTTTTTTTTTTTTAATATTACACACTAAATTTCATTTCCTGCATTACAGTATACTATATAATCTATTACAATAGAATTCTAAACTACATAGCACATTTATCAAATTATCTCTATATAGAACTTCTTTTTTAATAATCTAATTTATAATATATATATATATATATTATAAATTAGATTATT
>JARJEC010079508.1:0-14157 GCA_030264575.1 Tachinus sp. AB-2021 | reverse complement strand
GTTTTCGGGCAAAGGCTGCTAGTTTCTATCAACGATGGCCCGTTTTGTTTCTCGTAACGAAATAGCATAGTGGATTGTTAATATTCCGAAATGTATACGGTACCAACAATTATCGCAGCAAGAACGACTACTATAACGACCATATTGTTGTAAAGTAAAGCTGTTTGCTGAAACTTCTTGTAGGGTCATTATAATATTTTTTAACCTGGAGAAATTATAATATCTTAAGCAAATTAGCGATATAATTGAACTTTGTGTCTACTAGATCACTATTGACAAATAATAAGGAAGCCACTAGCGGATTTACGCATTTGCGGATGAAGCTTATATTAGTATTAGTAGTTTCTAGAATGAGTAAAATATAAGTCTACATAAGAATGTATTTATGACATGTTATTTTATATATATATATATATATATATATATATATATATATATATATATATATATGGCTTGGCGAGCGTATCCTAATCAATGAGCTGAGAGACAATTTGACGTTTAGCCAACGCATTTTAACAAAAATAAAATAATGTAAATCAAACTCTTATGTTCTTTGTCCAAATGAAAACTTTGAGTTTATTCAAGCTTATATTGTCTCAAGGTACGTTCTATGTTACTACGATTGTGATTAAACGTTCGACTGCCATTAACGCACAGGTTAAACCAGTCGCAAGTTTGCAATTTGTTGCTACTTGTCACTGTCAAGCCGGCGATTGGTTCGACGTGTACGTTTAATCGCATGCATCCGTTTTGTCGCAGCAGATAGACCGTACCTTTACTGTTATAAGTAGCCTACTAAACTTGTAACGTAAAATACTATTAAAATTCTGCCATTTACTATTCGTTACCTTACTTGACGGAATTTTAATGTCATCTCTGTCAAATCTAGCATTAATTGTGTTAAAAAATGTACCACACGGTAGAAATAAATTGTTTATTACAATAAAATAATAATTGTGAGTGCGCATGGAACACACAGAAGAAGAAACCTTTAAATTTATTATAATATAATTATAGAGAAAATTAAATTTCAACGTCAATGTCATATTTTTATTTCATTCCTATTTGTCATTTTTTATTTTCCCGCTTTTATGGACTCACACTTCAATGTAAAAGTTTCACTTTAAAATTTATTAATCGCGGGAATCGAACCCAGAACGCCTCCGAGGTTAACTTATAAATTATTAAATGTGCATCAAAGTAAATTAATTAAACCGATTTCTATACATTGGTATGGGGTTATGTAACACACACTGACATTTCAAAGTTTAACTTTTAAGGAAGATATAAATTAAATCAATGAGTGGAATTGAGATAGACTTGCATGACGCTAAATATGAACTTGAAAAAATTGTCCATATAAAAGATTTACTTTAAAAACTCATTACAAAAAAATAGAATATTGTCAACTAGCATGAACCTAGTATGTACAACGATATCAGCAACGAGGCGCGTTTTTGTACTGAAAAAATCGTTACTAGTTTCGTAAAAAGTGGATGTTTGGTGCGCAATATGCTATGAACGAATCATACTGCAGGATACATCTGTTTGAAGTCCAGCAAATTGTTTACAATGGAATTGTTTTATTTGACTTCTTTGGTGCTTGAACTTTATAAAAGTACAAGTGCAATACGCTTGTCAACTTATATTAGACTGCTTTCTTGATTCTTGTATTTGTCATCATTTAGATTATTAGCAATAATAACAGGACTAGAGATAACATTACACATTTTTGGAACTTTTAAAAGAATAATACTATTAACAATTATACCTGTTTCTATATATTTTTCTTATAGTAAAACATACTACCCCTTCTTAAAATATTATTTCTTACTGAACATGTTTAATAATATTGCAGGATTACAAGATTTATTTGTATACAATTTTATAAAACTAAACAAATTATATAAATGTTTTATTTTTTATGGTAAAAAAAAATTATAAAAATGAGTTGGGAAGATAAAGTGGCAAATTAAATAGTATTACTTTTTTAAAAAACACAATTTTACGGTGAAAGGAGAAATAAAATTATGATCAATTGAAAGACGCAAATTAACATGGATATGAGTTTATTTCACGTCCCTTAAATTGAGTTAATTATAACTGATAGTAATAACCTAAAAAGAAGATTAGTTTTATCGATTGTAATTGGAATTGTGTGTGTTCGTCGAATTGTCAAATATTTCTGTTAGTAGATAATTTGATGTTTTTATACCTTTATCATTAATTAAATTGCGTTATCTAGATATATTTTTAAAATAGTCAATTTAAAAGTTGATAAAAATCACATAACATTATATATTTTTGTGTAATCACTTAATCGATTAAGTTCAATAAAAAAAAATCAATAATGATTTTATAACATTTTATAATAAAATTGCGCTTTATACTTTTTTATTACTATCATATAATTTAAGACAATTGATTCATTGATTATGTAAAATGATAATTAGTTAATTTTATGATATTATTTAGATACTAGTGCGTCTTATGAATCATTCTGCTGTATGTTGACAATTGCACTTTCACTGTTATATTTTTGCTGAATATTCTTTATAAAAATCACAAAACTTCTTTTTTGATATGTTTTGCAAAATATTTATTTCAATGGCAAGAAAAATGTGCAAATATTTCAATAATTTACTCATATTTAGAAGTTGTTTATTTTAAATATATATTATATACATATTATAATATGTGATGAATCCATTGATATTTTCGATATTTACTATACTTATTATATATTATTATGTCGCATGTAACCTATGTATAATAGCAACCAGAAAATGTTTCTATCAAAGTGAAAACATGGCAAGTTTTTTATTTAAATCTAATGTACATACTGATAACATACATTTAATTGTTTGTTATTATCACCAACTCCGGTGTGAAAATATAATTTTAAAGAATGAATCAGTACAAACTTATGATTTAGCTGTATTACTTCGATTTCTAGAAGGAGCCTATTGGTAATAACCAAAAATCAGAATATATTAAGATAAACAACGATAAAGTTCTTATCTAATGGTATATATTATATAGGTTTTGTGTTGTAACTTGCAGTATATACTACATACATCAAAATGTCAGGTGAGCATTTATGCATTAATATTTTCAACAATTATAGTTCAACAAATTTCAACGTAATATTTTGCCTAATTTTTATGATTTTTAACAACTGTCTAATGTAATTATCATGATTTGAATTCAATTATTTTAAACATTAGCATAATAAAAACAAAAATAAAATAATCAGAGTGGTTGTTCTTTATAAAGACATTGGAAATACAATATAGATTACAAAATACATAATACAGTCAACCAGTATTACAACGTCAATCCGGTAATTATTCTGCAGGTCGGACAAAATGTCTATTTTGTGCTTTATTAATTAAACGTTTATTAAATAAAAAACGATTATGTACAAAAAAGAGAAAAACCAAGTTTATTATCTAACGTAGATTTTTTTATAGAAATTATATATAATCTCTCATGCAGTAATTAATTATAACTTGTTATACTTCTAGTATAATTTTATATTCTGCAGTTTTCAAATGAACTCTGCAATAAAATTGTTGCCACGTCTTTAAAAGCATCCTGTTTTATTTCTGTATTTTTGAAATGACGTTATCTTCTTTCTTATCAAACATTTGCGCAATGGTACTAAGCATACCTATTTTTAGAAAATTTTATATTAAATTACTTGATTATAATTAAGTAATTGTAAAAAAACAAGTATGGATTATTGTCAACTTATTTTTAATTATATACTTATAATAATGGTTGAGAGTTTTAGTTAGGATAACAATTTTTAAATACATCCATTTACTTATTTCATCCTGATACATACAGATAGTGTCTGTCAGAAGTTGGACGGAAATGGAAAAATATTTTATTCAATCAAATCACCTCAATATATTGCGCATAGGTATTGTGTCAAAAAGATATATTCAAATGATTTATAATTATTTATAATTATATTAGGGCAACCGACTTTACAAAATGGACTTTTTTGTACCAAACAAGGTGTAAGTGGTTCAAAATTTGGTTTTAAAACCTCAGATGTAAATAACTTTTCTCTTAATATGCAAAGATCACATTTTTGCAAAGTTGTTGACTTATCAGATTATTCACCAAAGCCATAGATATGCAGCCGAATGCTGTATCCACATATATGTAGTGTTGTATTTCTTTAAAAAACAAATAAGATTTAAAATTTGGTTCAATCATACGGATGGTTTCGACCTTTACTATGTGGTACTTCATTATAAAATAAAACAATTTACTAAGTTCATTATTGTTTACTATGTTCATTATTTTATTTTATTTATGTTATTTTACTTTTTCTAAAATGTAATCCATTGTAATTTTTCATTTAATCTTTTCTTTGTACTTTGTTTGGCATTTGTTTCTTATTTATTTGTAATTATTAATTTTATGTAATTTGCTTACTTATCCCTTCTAATGATATTTTGTCTACGTATATAAATGTATTTTTTCTGTAACTTGTTCACACTTGATAATAACCTTTACAAGTCGAAACTTAAGTCGCTAATATATTGATTTTCAATAAATATTTTTGTGGTAAAAACTTAGTAAATTGTTTTATTTTAAAATTTGGTTTGTTGTATTTTTTCCTAATGGAACGGCAGAAGGACTTCTCTATATAATTGATTAAAAAGTAATACTTTTCTTACTTTTTTTATTGTAAATTAAACTGTGTTTATGCGATGCATTTTTAAATAAATATATGATAGACATCCATTATTAGATGTGTCGTCTTGCATTTAAAATGTTTTAAAATGTTTTTAAATTATGTAGAAGAATTTGTTTGAATACAATTACGGTGTGAGAATCGATTCTGATGGATTTCTAGCGCTAAGGAAAGAGGCTGCTTAGCAGTCCGCAATAAAAAAAAGTTTTAAGGAAATTATGACTTTAATTAATTATATATACAAGTCCTACTGCCGCTTCATTAGAAAAAAAAAAACAAAAACCCAAGTGAAAGATTAGGACAAATACAATTACACTAGAGTTAAAATGTTTAAAAAATCATTAGTTTTAACTGATTATAAAGAAAGTTTTTTACATAAAAATACATATAGAATAATTTGTATTTGTTTTTACTGTTGACGCAAAAAGTTTCTTTTAATTATATCATCTCGATATTATATTTATTAATAAATGATCATTTATTTAAAGTAGATCGCCTGATGCTTTTATTTGCGTTTTCATTCGTTTAATTAACAGAATTAAACATCCTTATGAAAGATAATTCAATGATTCTATCGTAACTTGGTTTTAGATGGTTACGGTTTTAAACCTGACATTTATCCTACGTATAATCCCTCAGATGATCATCATCACGATCATCATCCTCACCACGGCCACCATTCCCACCATCACCACGACCATCATTCCCATCACCACCATGATCATAATTCCCATCATCATCACGACCATCATTCACACCACCACCAACACCACCAACCTTCATTGCACCATATAAGTCCACCTTACAATCTACCTGGATACAATCAGAGAGGTAATTTAATTTACTAAATAGTGTAAAGTAATGCATATAAATATTTTTCAGGATATTATTGGGTAGCATCTAGAGCTGATCATCCTCATCCAGCGCATGCTGTGGTAGGTGGAGTCGATCAAGATGGTAGCACAATTTATGTTGGAAGGTCCTTCCACGACGGAGATTATATACCTGCCAAAGTAATTCCAGAGAAACGTGTAGCATATGTTGCTTATGGTGGACAAGAACACGCAAAACATGAGTTTGAGGTTATTACTACATTATTATAATATGCAAATGCATATTTTCAATAAATTCTAGCATTTTGCAATTGCTAAATCTTATCGACTTATGCGACTTTTCTGAATTGGTCAATAGATAGATCCATAACTATTTGTTCAATCAGTAAAATCTCAAAAAAATGTAACGGTTTGCTACTTCACTAGGCGCTTAAGATTTCGAATGCGTTTGAATTAATCATTTTTTATTTAAATATTTTTTTCAAATTGATTATTATTTTTTATTTTTTATTTCTTTTTAAATTTCGAATAACATAAATTTATTGTGTTTTTTTATCACAATGTATTTCTTACCAGTTTCGGTTACAATAGAGTAAGGGTGCTCAACCTAAATTGTTTGCTGTTTAAAATATGTAATTACTTTATAGTAAATATCGAAAGCTTGATTGGGCTACAAAAAATCTTAAATTGGGCTGCATTGGCCTATGGTTCTCCGCAGTTTGGCCATGCCCTCAGTACAGCCTTCTACAGATGATGCAAGTTATATGTCGTAACAATAAGTTAAGAATAAGAATTATATATCATCTGTAGAAGAATCTAGTGGAACCATTAGTGAATTCGGAAGAATTGTGATAAAAATCACAATAATTATCACGTAGTGTCACGGTCACCTCAAATAATTAAATTGTTTTGTCAATTGTTTTATTATTAAAAAATACTTACATTTTAGATTTATATGTTATTATTTATACGGCAGGTATTATGCGAACAAAGATTCGAGTGGGTACAAAGTTCCAGTGGTCAAGTACCACACAATTCAGTTGTTGGTGGAAGAACATCAGACGGAGAAACTTTATATATTGGCCGCGTTTACCATGATGGATCACATACAGTTGGAAAAGTAAGTAGATAGATATATTTACAAATATCAATTAATTTTAATTTTTAATAGATTATTTATTTTTAAACATATTATAAATTATATAAAAATTAACATTTTTGTACAACCGTCTCCGATGTGAGAACTTCGCATTTTCAACACAGTCCGCAAACTTTAATTTCACGGCCGTTATCCTTGGTAACGGCCGCGAAATTAAATGTCACTTTTATTGACATTTCAAATATTTCTGATACCGTTTTAATATTTTGTTTCTCACTCCATTCCTTGAAATCTTTGTACTGTCGATGACGCTTGGATTTTTCTGACGCTGACTGTATTTACAATATTCTTTAGCTCTAAAGGAGTACCAGGAATATCACTTTGATGTTTTTTTTTCTATAGTAACCAGACTGCTATCTTCATAGTAATATATTAGATATTTAGGCTATTTCTACATTAATGCAATGGTAGGATATACATATGTTTACAGTCTAGGTCAATAAATTAACCAGACCGATAAATAAGGAATTAGAGAAAATAAAAATTTAATAAAGAGTGTAGTGGGTAACAAATGATACAATTTATAAAGTGTAATAATGATCATCACACACTTCATAAATTGATATAAAATACAATCTAGCAATAAAATACCTCTTTGAATTTTATTTTCTATTTTATACATATTTTTTAAACAACCATTAATAACAAAGTTCATATTTTTGAATTTTATAAACAAACTATAATAAAGAACTTTGTTTCTGTTGTATGCATGTTTTAAAAGAATGTTATTTGGTATTCTAAAATTTATTTTGATAATAATTTCTTTGTGTTTTAGGTACACCCATCTCACGGATGTTTATATATTCCATTTGGTGGTGAAGAATTGAAATTCGATCACTATGAAATATTAATTATGCTTTAAATTAATGTTCAGTATTATACATTATTTTCCATACAAAATAGTTGTTATGATAATTCATGATACCGAATATTAGTAATAAAGTTGTATTATGCTGCTAATATTATTAAATTATTTTATTTTATGGTGCGTCTATTTTATAGGAATTATAAATTTTAATATACTGCGTTTTAAAAAAAGAACCACCCCAAAGGAGTTGAATTAGAACTTTATTGAACATAGTGTTGACTATAGGCCACAGTAAGTTGAATTTGGCGAGTTTGGCAGGATTTGTCAAAGTAGTTAAGTCCACAAAAGATTGTAAAAACTGACTTTTAATAAGAAGTGTAAAAACACAACATGATCGATTGCATTAGAGTAACTGTCCATAGATCGGTTCAGATAGTCTAGGGTGAACTGTCTGTGTCTAACTAGCCCAGAAGAGTTGCTGGATGCAACATAACGCCGCGTTTCTACCAAACCGATTAGTTAAACTGATATTTTGTTGTGTTTTTAAGCGGACAGATGTTTGTTGTAGTTGTGTTTTTATTTTGCAATCCGTTTCAACTGGTTCATCATTTACCTGCCTATTTCGTGAATTATTTGTATGTATTGATTACATACAAATAATGCACGAAACAAAAACACAACGCGCTTATTTCCACTAAATAGACTGACACATTCTGAAACCTTTTTCTTGCCAAAACGGGCAAAACAGCAACGTTTTGCAACTGTTGAAGTTGTGTTTTTCCTGTCAAAATGATTTTCAGTTTTTTACTCACCACACATATTTTCTAAGCTCACAGATGATCAGTCAGACCAATGCTTAATTTTAATGTACCACATAACAGGTTTTACGTTTTATTTCGTGAACTGTGAAATATTAAACGTTTTATTTACGTAGTTTCTTACGTTTTAATTTCGTAAAATGTACGCTAATGAAACCTAAAATACTATAAGAAAATTTACGTAAATACAATAGATTACATTTATATTTTTAAATTTGCGTAAAATAAATGCAAAGTTTAAGCAAAATTTGCAAAATTTTAATTAATTATTTTTGTCTTATTTATGCCAATGTGTTTAATTATTTAATTATTTTAAAACGTATTATAAAATATTATATTTAATGCGCAACATGACATAATTAATATTTGTTACATTTAACAAATAACAGACACTACTCTCATTGCATATTTTGTATTTTGTAATATGGTTAATAATTTACGTAAAATGTACGCAAATTATAATACGTTATTTTAACGTTGCAGAATTTGCGTTTTATTTACATTAGTATTTATATGTAAAACAACGTATTAAGATAAAGGTTTTTAATGTAAATTTTCTTTATATAACGTAAATCAATTAGCATATAATTTTTATATTACATAACATTTTTATGTAGATTATATATAATGTGTTTACTGGGATTTCAAAGTTCAATATTGTCACTGAAGCAAAATATAAAATGGATTCCTATTTTCAAAGCATTTTCGGACCCAATTCATTGCTAAACTACCAACCCCATTACACTTTATTGCTTAAAATCACTAACTAAACAATTCTATTTACTATATATATATAATGCAAACATGTAAAAATTTAGCCCAACAGCTAGAAGAAAAAATAAATAGAATATATATATATATATATAGACAAAACAAATGTTTCTTATAAAGCCAATTTTACACAATACTACTTTTTTTCTATTAAAATTACCTAATCTACGCTTTTCTTCTTTTCAACGAATTATAAATTTCTATATCAATTATAGGTGGTTACATAAAAAACTAGTAGAAAAGCGTCTATTTTTAATTTAAAAACATTACTACATTTTTGATTTCTGATTTGTTTAAACCAAACTAGTGATAAGTGATCCCTAGAAAATTAAAACTAAGTTTTATATGTGTTATTATGTTTACTAATTCACAGAACTATTTTGAATTAATAAACAATGTTATGCATATTTTATCATTATACATATTAAACAATTTTGACGAAACTTGAGTGACAAGCAATATTTGTGAGCAATTGCCTTAAATAATTTCATTATTAAAAAATTAAATATATGAAAAGTATTTCTATTCTATCTATTTGACATTGTTATATTTATTTCTATTATATATAATAATTTATATGTTTTGCTATTTGTTATATTATATGTAGGTCTTGTGATAACACTCATTCAGTGTATTATTTATCTTTGACAATATTATCAATTTCAAGAAATATTATTTTATTTTCAATTTTCATGAAAAGTTCCTTTAAATAAATAAACAATATATTTTAATAACTATATACTTATGTTGTAACTTCTAAAAAGTAATTTACATATATTATAGAAAATTTTATGAAGATTCCAATTGGCAATTCTGTAAAAAAAACTTAAAAATTTTATCTGTTTTTTAAAACGAAAAACTGATAAATTTCACTTTTTTATTCAGTAAACATTTTAATAAAATAATATATTTAAACAAAATCTTATAATTTCTGATTATTTCTATATCATTGTACATTTTATACATTTACTTTCAATAAAATTATTTTATAGAATTTATAAAACAAAAAGATAATACATAATACAGCATATATTAAAAAACCATATTTTAAAAAAAGCTTAGCTTATTTGAGTGTATGAAATCTGAATTCTGTTTTGTTTCAATTCAACCAGCTGTGCATGCAATCACTGCTACTGCCTAGAGTCGAGACGAGACCGACCAACAGTGCCAAACATAACCTACAATTTAGATAGATGTAAGTGTTTATAATTATTTTGAATAAATATAAATGTCAAGTAAAAAATAATAATTTACCGATAAACTATTATTACTATTGGATTCATTGGATTAATAATTTTAAAAACCACATAATTCTTACTATGAATCTTCTAAAGCAAGTCACCATGGGTTAGTAATTTTTTAAAAATTATTTTTAAACGTTTTATTAAGTTTCTATTAATAATTAAAAATTAAATTATATCAAAGAGTGTATTCAAATCATAAAAGTATTTAATATTTTTTGGTAATGAAATGTGTCGTTCAAATTGTTACAAAGAAAATAATTAAAGTCAGTAGACAACCCAGTATTAAGTTGATCACAATTGGTTGCATACTACGAATTTCGACGTTCGAGCAAAATAGAAATATTTTAGATACGCGATGATACAGTTGAACTAGAATTTCGAGAAAAAATGCAAACAAAATTAAAAAATATCTATAACAATAATATTTACTGTTTTTTGCAAATATAAGGAGTTATCAAAATGAATATTAGTGAGAAGCAATACTTAATATTTTAATAATGGAAGAAGGAAATAATAATTATTTATAGTGTTGGTGATTCTTTAATATTGCGAAAAATTATTTAGTTAAAAATATACAAAAAAACCAGACCAGAAACATTTTAATAATTTATTTATCTTATTGATTTAATTGAAAACATAATTTTATTATAGTTAACTGCGATCCAATTAACCTAACATATTTCAAAGTTGCTGATTATGAATCTGCATTCAAATTTCGAAATTTTGGCTTGGTTCAAAAAAGTTTATTTAATTAATATAATACAAAATAAATAAAGAAAATATTTATTTATTTATTTATACATATATTTAAATATTTATACTATATATTTTTGTTATGAAATTTAAAAAAAAATTTTTTTGCCGTTGTGCAGCATATGTGTATATTGCATTTTTAGCATATGCACTGGCTATCAGATTTATATCCGGGCAATTTACACTGCTTCTGGCTTGATCTACTCATTTTGGGTAATGCCTGTAACCATCAAATCTGATATCATCGTCGGGTAACTATTTTTTGTGGTAACTTCTTTATGGATGGTATTGAACTTCTTGGACGTAAAGCTGTTTTTTCGTTATACCAATGTTTTCTAATTTGCACAACATTGCAGCAACTTGTTTTCTAAATATTGGTAGCGTTTTGGACAGTTTTTTATTATTTTTGGACAGTCTTCTAATAATTTTTTCTTATTCAATTCGTACACTTTTTATGTGTAACACACAGACTCCGTCTCCTGACGGTCTAATCAATAAGACGGGTAAACGTCTATACTTTTAATAGTTTTTTATTTTAATTCACAGAGAATAAGATTTTGAACGTACCAGTAATTTTTATTTTCAATTATTAGAAACGAGAGTATTTTATTTTTGAAGTTTTTATATTGATAGTGATACACAAATGAGACACAATTTTTTACAATAAATCTACTTTTATGATGCGTAATAATTTTTTTTTTTTTTGAGCGAGAGTTTTGTGTGCATTTAAGTATTGTTTAGTCTCTCCGAAATTATGTGTATTGATTATAAAAAATATTTGAACTTTGCGTAATATGCTATTGTGTGTAGCCCGTCGACGGTGCTGGGCGCTAAAGGGTTAAAACATACGATTTTTTTGGTATTTTTTGCATTTCGATAGTTATAAGTTATAAGTATATTTTTATATGTGAAATAAAGTGTATGTGTTGCTTAACTTATTGAATATTGAAACCGTTTGTTTTAACTTATAACTTTTCAATTAAATAAAAATAGTATATATTATTATAAAATTCAATTATGGTTCTAAACATTAAACAAATAAAACAATTTGAGATATTTTTAGTTTTTAAATAGTATTTCTAAATTGTAGGTAAAGTATGAAAAACTATATCAAATTTTATAGTTAAAAAATATATTTATTATTCAAATTCTGTATAAAAGAAACATATATATCTTTGGCAGTTTATAGAAAATTGTAATTGTCAATTGGTGTCATCTGAAAGTTTAACTTAGTATCTACAAAATCTCTTTTTCCGTTTGTATTTTGGTTTTTGTTTTTGGAGAAAATAGCGTGCATGCATTTTGTGCTTCAAAGCAGTGTCGCAACAAAGTATGACGCGCCTGCGGCAGATATTTAGCTTGCATCTCTCCGTAACAAAATAAAGACAAAAAAATAAAAATGTTAAGGCAACAAGTCTGGTATAATTTAAAATTTTCTCTTGTGAATGGTACTTATTAAAAAAATGAAATGATTTCAAAATATTATGAAAATGTGTGCAGGTTAAATTTTATAGCAATATAAAATGAATACAGAAAAAAAAATAATTAGAAAGATTTTTTTAAATATGAAACATTTTTCAAACACCATTAAAATGAAGCAAGAAAAAAATTCCGTGCAATAGAAGTGTTTCGAATACCACAAAATTACAACTAAATGCATGAAATCGCAGAAATGCCGCAAAAATAAAATTTTCACTATAGAAATTCAATTTGCTTTATTTGTTTTGTAACTGTTGCAAATAAAATTTGGAATGTTTTTATAGCTCCAAAAATAATTTAAAGGCATGAAAACAGTTTTACATGTCATGGTAATCAACACATCTAATAATAATTTATATGTAACAATTTGTAAGAAAACTTCATTTGTTTTGCAATTGCTAAACATAAATATAAATTTTTGCAAAATTTGAAGCTTCCAAGACACTTTATTTTCAGGATGACTCTATTGCTGATGACTTTGAGACAAGAAAATGATCAAAAACTTTAACTATTTTCTAATATGTGCTCCATGCAATAATAAGCAATTTTAAAGCCACAAAAATAATTTAAAAGTGGGAAGACCTTTATACCTCAGAATTGTTGGCAAACTGCCTAAAAAAAATGTATAAGACTTGATATGTACAAAAGCTTTCCACTTTTCTCACTTAGGTACTTCATTTCTGCCATCTGGAATTTTGATTTCTGCCTTTAATTTATCTCCCAAGATTCGCTTCCGTATATTATATGTGTATTGTTTTTTCTGACATCTCTATTCTGTTAAGCCTTTAACTTTTTACCATTTAACTGCTCTACCAGGAAACAATTTGGGATTTTTGTGTTGGATTAGGAAAGGTCTAAAACGTTGCGAATGCGGAAATAGTTTCTCGTACGTAAATATTTACTGATGTAGGGTGTGGATCTACTATTTTCTTCTATTTCTACTACGTTGAAAAACCAAATGATGCCGCTACAATTTATATTTGAATAAATTTTTAATACCTCCGCAAAAGAACCAATAGCACATAAGTAAAATTATATATCGGTCTATATTGTGCAATTCTTGTGTATCAGGAGTTGTTTTGTGCGATTTGCGCTGCCCCATACAATTAAATCAAATTCTAGATGTGATCTTACGTTTGCATTATAATACAATAAGAGTGCGTTTTTAGTCGCGCATTTTTTGAAATTTAACTTATTGATTTTTTTTACATAGACGCTACTATTGTTCTGACAATTGAATTTATTACTGGAATATTTTA
Organism: Tachinus sp. AB-2021; assembly: GCA_030264575.1. Classification (NCBI taxonomy): domain Eukaryota; kingdom Metazoa; phylum Arthropoda; class Insecta; order Coleoptera; family Staphylinidae; genus Tachinus; species Tachinus sp. AB-2021. Next base: position 319 of record JARJEC010079508.1, on the reverse strand, counting down.
CGGATATATTTAACTAGTTTTTATAATATGGGGAATAATCTGGTATCAATAATAGGAAGTAAAATTACTTGACTAGTTAATGTTTGCACTAGTCACATGCTTCAGAATAGAATTGATTCATTGGTTAAATCTCTTTCAAAATATAGTTACTATTAATCTTCATTGATTAAATTAGAATTTTGAGATGTTAAAATAAACTGAAAAAAGAAATATTTTGAAACTTATTTATTTAGACGTCACACTATTTAATTTAATATTTGCACGATATATTATAGTGAAGTGATTTTATCAATAGGTACTTATAGATTATTTTATTTTA
>JARJEC010079499.1:0-27195 GCA_030264575.1 Tachinus sp. AB-2021 | reverse complement strand
GCCACTTCCGTTTGGAAAACTGAGGTATATTTACCCAGGAATAGTGTAAATCGCTTAACCTTATGTTTGCCTTCATATATTCCAGCTTCGGTGCCATTGTGGTTTTTGCCTCCATCTGTGTACCAGATATTTTTCTGCACCGGATTTTTTTCTTTTGACCACTCGTATCGCAACGGTATTACTACATCAAAGGACCTTTGAATGCGTTAACCTTTCATAAAGGCTGATCTCATCATAAGAGTTTTTTCTTCATGCAACATGTTTGTAATACTCGGTCTGTGAGTCCCAAGATTAGAATCGTGTTCATTTATCTGTAGTCTATACGTTGCTTGCCTCGCCTCGGTCATTATGACTAGGTGAAGTGGCGGTAGTGAGAGTATTACGTACTTCCATGGCTGTTGGAGTCGTTCTCATCGCTCCCGTTATCAGGAAACATGCCATCTTCTGTACTCTATCTAGCTTAATAGCTGTAATCCTGAGTGTGGTTTTTTCACCCCATACGAGTGCTCCGAATGTGATGATGGGTCTAATTACCACCCGATATAGCCACCTGGTCATATTTGGTGTTAGTCCACAAGTGCGCCCGACCATCATTTTGGTTGCAAAAATGGGAACTAAGTTTGGTGTCAAGGGGACTCCCAGATATTTTACTTCCTCTGTCAAAGGAAGCTTAGTTCCATACATTTCCAAGATTTTTATGTTTTTGGTGTTTCATCGCCTTGTAAAAGGAACGATCGCCGCTTTGCTTGGGTTCACTGATAGTCTATCTTTAGTCCATCACTGTAACGGTGAGAGTACACCGCTCTGTGAGCACCCCCCAGCGACCTTGGCAAACCCACAGTTTTCCATGTAATGTTATTTTGATAGTCCTATTTTTGAGCATAGAATTGACCCAATTTCGAACAGGAGGCATTCCTCGTTTCTTTATCGCCATGTCAATTGAGGTAAAAGTGGTATTATCAAAAGCCCCTTCGATGTCTAGCAATGCCGCCATTTTTTAATATTTAGATTTTTACAGACTATGTGACTAAAATGTAATTCTTCAAACCTGAGTATTTCACAATATTATTACTCTCTTAAACAGGTTGTTTTTTTATTCACAAGTATCCATCCTTGATACTTCAGAAAACCGGGACAAAATAGAAAATCCCGAAACAAATCTGATTGCGACATATTTTTTGACAAGTGTGTCAGTTTTCCCCTCTCGTCCAACAAGCACCTTTCAAAAATTTTAAATGGGTTGACTCACTTTGTGACACCTCATTTTAAAGGTTTTTATGTCAGTTAATTCAATTTTTTTAAATGTTTTGAACTGCATGTCAGAATTTTGTTTTTTTTTTCAAATTAATATGAAATAAGCAAAATATTTGAAAACCCAAAACCTTTCAATTTTTATTTTAGAAGGGTCATCTTTTGACATTTTGTTGACATGTGTAATAGTTTCCCCCTTCTCTCCCGCAAGAACCTTTTGAAAACGGGAAGACACCTTATTTGAGAAATGAAAGTTACTTGGAGGTCAATATTGTTGGCTCTTCACTTCGATAAGTAATCCAATAATACAATTAATTGTACATTGCATCTATTGATATCGATTGCATTTGTTTCATGATAATATTTGCATATCAAATTAACGCGTTGGAATATTATTTTTTTGTGAAAAAAGGCGTATTTTTGTTTTTGTAATTTGCTATAAATGTAAGCTAATAATTTTACTTTGCAAACATAGTTCAAACACAACGACAATAATAAAACCTAACTAACATGTTAGCAATCTGAAAATTTCATTGAGAAATTTATTCTTTAACATACTAATATTTTTAATTAAAAAAATCTGCAATAAACTTTGCATTATTTTATTATTATTTTACATTCATTGCTTGTTTATTGAAAAAATAGTTGCAACATACAAATTTTCTTGAAAAATCTAATATTCATACAAATAACTATTATTCTAAATAATAGCAGTTGCCAAAATGCAATAGTTTTTCCTAAGAAATATTGAGTTATGTTGTAATCTAAAGCGTAATTATTTTAAGAAAGGCAGGCAAATACTTTCAAATTATCTACAAATGTTTTTTTAATACTAGCCTAAAATGCATTTTAGTTAGACAATAATAAAAATTCTAAAGTCTAGAGGAACATATTGTATACATCAAAACTATGGAGGAAGTAATATTATTATTTTTCTCTCACTCTCTTTTTTTAGCAACTGCAGATAGGCTAGTCACAATGCGAGCAGAAAAATATAATGGGGATTTTATCGCGGTAGTAATTTTGCGCTGGCATGAAAAGAGTGGGGCCTGCATATGAAAATGGCACCGGGCTGTACATAAATAAGCGGCCGACACGTCGGAGATGGCATCCGCGATAAATCGGGCCGCACACACAAATCCTACAGAATGGAGACGAACGAGGAGTTGTCCGCGGAAAGTCAAAACTGGCTGCAACTGTGTTCCACTGATAACGCGCGGAAGGCATTAAAACGCTGAATCGCATGTACAAATTACTAAAGGGGCGCCCTTGATGACGAACGGGAATTATCAAAAAGTGATGTGGCGCGGATTGCACACGAAACAGACATGTGATTAGAACTGCAATCAAGAGTTTCCCCCGCGCTTATCAGGACAGACGTTTCAACTAAAGCGGAACCAGATGCGAGCTCTACAGATGTTCATCGATGGAATTAAATTAAACAGACGCGTATTAAAATTCAATAGCTAATACTGTTGTTTACAAAGACACATTAAATTCTAATAACATTATTGAGAGTTTCTAGCTAGTAAATCTGAAATGTTGATGGCATTATTCCATTCCGACGATTACTACTACACTACCGCCAGCCATTCTACACATATTGTCTTTGTTCAGACATTTTACACGCCAGCATTATGTTACCAAGCATTTTTATGATTGAGAGAATGCTATATAAAATTTAAGTGTTTATATTAAGTACCAAATGAAAATAGGGATGTCCTATTGTTAGTTTATTTATTTTACGTAAAAGCAAAAATTTACAGGTTGATTTGCCCAAAAATTTTTTAAATAGAATTTGCTATACGTGGGAAAATAGTTGTTTTCATTTGCGGAACTTAAGTATCTGTGTTAAATTGTAGAGAAAGGTCGGTCTTATTTGTTCTTGTAATATATGAATTTAAATATTAAATAAATAGTCCTTCCTCTTAGCAAACTTTACATACACTAAACTAAAGGAACATTATTACTAACTACTACCACGTCGCAGCATGCTTCCGACTCCTTTGAGAGCACCTCACTACTGATTGAATCTATTTTCCTATGATGAAATTTCAATTGGAAATTTTTTAAAATATCTGATACAGATGAAATGATCTGTAAGACGTGAATAAAATATATTTTTAATGTATCCACCCAGTAATTTATTATTTCTTAAAATTATAATATTATAATAATTAAATAATTACTACGCCATTACTTCATTTATTAATTTCAAAATGTAGTATTGGTGAAGTAATTATTTAATACATATAATATTCTAATTTCAACATAGGCTCTATTTAAAAAAAATTAAATTGTAAATAATTACTATTTACAATATTCGTATTTCTTAAAAATATGCAAATGGGTTGTATTAAGCTAAAAACTTACTAAGAATTGAAAATTGAAAACTGTGCCGATTTTAAGAACGGTTATTTTATTTTACTTTATGTTGCTGTTACTAAAGGATGTCGTACTTCATTATTAGAAATAAACTTGATAATAACCTTCATAAGTGAAACTCGAGTTGCCTTTATTTTTATTTTTAATAAATATATAATTGTTATTGTTAAAAAACATAGAAATTTTTGTTTTATTTATTTCTCATTTAAATTTGCTTCTATTAAAATTCAACTATTTTCTGATGTAGTAAGATCTGATACCAGCATAAAATAGTTTTTTTGTATTTTTTATTGGATATATAGACAATAATAGTCTATATAATTTAATATTTCATATCGCGATGTTATTGGCTCATCTGGTTTTCGATGTACATCTTTTTAATTTTTCTTCCATTCCGCTGCTGCTGTACTGCACACTGTTCTATAGAAGGTGGCCAATTTTTAACATTGGTGAAACGGGGTACTATTTACAGGTTTCTTTTAAAGACGTTCCTGCCAAGCATATAAGTCCCATAAATAGTCAAGACTCTAGATCAATGGGGTCCAACCCCTGGCCCGCGGGCCGCATGCGGCGTGTTGAGATTCAGTGCGGCCCACAAACAATAAAATTTAAATACTTTTTAGTCAATTGTTATGTTTTTTTACATAAATAGATGTATTGTGCTAGTTTTTTTTCACTAAATTTCTTTTTAATATGTATAAATAAATAATTACGTCTAAATAAAAAGTATTCACATGTAGTGTGCTTTACTATCTACAATGTCGGTAGTTGCGACCCAAAACACTTTCTATTACTAAAATGTACTAAAATATGGCCCCAAACTTCAGAAAGATTGGGCATCCCTGCTCTAGAGCAACGGTGGGCAAATACGGCTCGCGAGAGCCTCATGCGGCTGTTGTTGAATCAACTGCGGCTACCATGAATTAAAATATCGGAACTTAAAGTATATTCTTGATTTTTGGCTCATAATGCTGCGACTCTTTGCACTCCACAATAAAGTTCGTAAAGTTGCGACATCACCAATTAATGTTTTCTTCAATCGTTAAGCAATATTAAACGACCTGATTGCGGCTCTAGCTGGCCTCATGCGTGCGTACTCTTGCTATAAAGTAACGAAAAATCATCATCAAAAAACGCAAACATTCTGTGAAAGCGGTAACAGACGATAGCTTTACACTTATATGTAATGTACTGTGTGTTGACCAACAAATATACTATAGACAAGGGATGAACATTTGCGGCCCGGCCCGTTCATTTTAAGCGGCCCCCTAGAGCTTTGCAGCAGGATTTTTGTTTGTGTTATTGGTTTATTCATTTAGTTTATCAATAAATAAACAAACATTTAATACGTGTTTTATTTGCGGCCCGTCGTAGATTTCAAAATGTTGGTTGGCCCGTTGGAAAAAAACGTTGCTCACCCTTGTTGTAAACAGTCAGTAAACAAGCGCTGCTTATTGCTGCAGCTGCATTCAGTATTGCCAGAATTCGCAATTTATTGTATTTTTGGCGACGTGAAATAGGATTTTAGGCTAAAATATTTTATCTAGTCTTTGGCAATTGCTTCGACATGTTTGTTGAAATCATACGCTTTTAAAGTTTAAAAAAATTAGGACTTTCTTAAAACGCGGGTTCGGGGAGAAATTGTTAAAAATCGGGATTGTCTCTGCAACAGCGAGACTTCTGGTCATCTTACCCTCTAATACCTGTGGTAATTAACGTTTATATACCTACCACTCACTTTTGTATCTCTATTAGTAGTCAAAATTTTTAATCGTCCAACCGGGAAATATGTTTAGCTTTGCAATTAATTGTGAAATGCAATAAGTGGCAATTAAATGATTTTTATAAATCTTATTGTTTCTGCATTTTCATTTTCAAATTGTCAGTTGTCAAAATAAAAGGTGGGATTAATTTAATATCCAACCACTTAATGACATAAGACACGGCATAATTTATTTGTTGTTGTAAAATTTATTATGAAAATCTTTACTCTGAAAAAAAGTTTTTTTAAAAGTTTAATTTTTTCTCTCTCTTCGGAAAATATTTGGTGGCTTTGGCTTTTGCTCTTTTTATCAAATACGTTATTATTCTGTCTGCGTAAAAATTATATAACAATGTTTTAAAATTACTATTCTAATATTTGTTTTTAAATAAATTATTTAACATTTTTAGCCCATTTCAATTTTTAAACAAGTTGCAAGTTGAGAGTGGAGTGGATGACGTTGAAAAAGAGGATTTATATTCATAGTTAATAAACAGATAATTATTTTGTGTCACTTACACTCTGAATGCTCCAAAGTAATTTAATAAGAATGGCAATTATACAATGGGAAGTCGGGGAGATGGAGGCGGGGTGTAATGGATGCAGAAGTTGCAGTGAGCGACACGTCAGGAAAACTTGCCTAGATCTTGAACAACAAACTTGGTTTTGTGGGGAACCTAATTACCATCCGGGAATAGAATTCAGGACGCGGCCAATTCGAGAATTAAATGGCTCAAAGTAGGAATGGGTGAGCGAGAGAGATAGTAAAGGCTACAGATTGTAAAGTCTGATTGAGAACTAAAATCACACGAGTCGAATAATTACTGTAATCACAAGGGCGGGCCAGTATTTTTTACATTAGCATTTTATTATTCTGAGATATTTCTTTTAAGACGCAACGCAGCATTGCAAATTAATTCGACGCAGTCAGAAATCTCGGCGAGCATGCTAATGACAAGTTATAAACCGAGGATGTCGTCTGCAACCACAGCACACTACACAGCACAGGCCTGGATAAACATGACAAGACAGAGTTTAATTAAGTCCCAAAACCATCATTGTTTTAGAGAGGCTGTTCTGATTATACTGATTATACATGTACCGACACCTCCGGTTCTTAGCTCGAGACGCTACCGGCGGGCGTTTCATCAGATCCACCTTCCTTTTAAGATATACGCCAGGCCGGCCCTTTGATGAATCAAATAACTTGTGAGTCGCGTGTGTTTAGTTAACCCTCCGGTCATAGCCTTTATAGTTGGCTCCACTAACAACCTGGACAACGCTTCATCAACTAACAAAATTAAAAACGTATTCACTATAAATATTTCTTCCAATTATAGCAATCCTACATTTAATTAAAGCAAAGCACATTAATTTCTACATAATTATCGTTTATACTAGTACCAGAAGACATAAAAGTTCTCCATGGAAAGTTTTATATTAAATTTACACTTAATTATGAAATTGTTGAATTTGTAAAGGAATGAAAATTATTTAAAAAGCAAGGTTTCCCATTCATTACATTTTTACATAATATTTTGAATTAATTAGTTTTAATAATTAATCAATTTGTAAGATTTGTTTATGTTTCATTGGAAAATTGAATCTAAACATGGCTAAGCTAATAAAATATATTATTAGTAATAATAGCCTCCATAAAAAAATTTCCAACAGTTAAGAATTGGATTTTTTTATATAGAATTTGAATCAATAACTAAATTACATAACAATCGCTCAAAAGAAAGTTTCCCATTCTTTTCATTGAGAATCATAAAGTTTTCTTATCACTTTTTGTATAATTCAAGCTCAGACAATGATGGATTTTTTTCAAAGGCCGGGGTGGGAAGCCTTTATGGAAAAATCCGCTTTAATTCGGTCTTGAATTGTCATTATTATTAATCGAGTTCAAAACTCATCCCTAAACACAAAAAAAGTTATATTATTAAAATATCTGAGAAAGGGAAAACTTTTATTCTGCAATTGATTGATAAGGTAGATGTGGGTCTTAAAATAAATTGAATTATATAGATTGTTGAAACTCGTTTTCTCATTATAAAATTTTGATTTTAATTTATTATTATGAATTACGTGCAAACATTAGATTACTAAAAATGTATTTATTACGTGTTCTTGGATTAGTTATTTTGTGATTAAGCCAATTTATATTTTAACATGTTGGCTAAATCAATTAAAATAATTGTCAGTTTTAAAGATGATTTATGTGCTGTTTTAAGGATCTATAGGTCAAAATATAAAACATAAATTAGAGGATATTTTTATATGGTTTTCAAATATTATGTAAAATATCATCTATTTTGAAGAGTGACATTGTTACCAACTTTGACATAGATCCGGCTATTATAGCAAAATTTAAAATTTTCAAAAATAACAAGTGTCGACGTTGACATAAGTTTTTCAGCTTACAAAAATATATGAAGTAACAAATTGCAAATTTTTATAATGGAATATTTAGATCATTTAATAATTCACTCTTTTTGACATGAGTAGTTTATTGGCCTGCTATAAAATGCATAACGGAGTCTGAATTTTATTTTACTTTTGAATTTGGAATTATAGACGAAAAATATTTCCTTAATAGGTTTGTTATAATTATTGTATCAATATTTTAATTATTGATGCTCAGCTATTGAGCAATTCAATTATTGAACATTATCCCAACTTACAATGTTCTAACAAAAATATTGCACCAAGTGATATCTGCCAAGTGCCATTTAAATAAATCGTAATCTAAACTAAAATGACATTTGATATTCATTGCTTGCTGCAATGTTTTTGTAGAATATCGAAGGTGGGGATAATGGCCAATAATCGGATTGCTAAGTAGGTGGGTGGGTCGTCATGGTTATAATTACAGTATTAATAGTTTTTCGGAAATGAAGACAGACAATGAAAATAACTTCAGCTGTAATGATTCAAATAAATGCTAGCTGCAGCCTGACAGGCACTGAAAATTATTAAATTTGAAGAGAACACAACAAGGTTGCTTTTGCGGGGTACCACTGGCACTAAATATAAACAAGAAATGTCCAAATTATGAATAATAATGTAATAATTGTTTTATTAATTATATAATTTTGTATTGTTTGTAAAATAATATTTTTGATTACAAATATCATAAATATTATAATATACATATTTTTTACCCATAAAAACCTTAATTAAAAATGCCAGTATTTGTTGCGTTAAGCTTTTTTCAGGATTTTTGTGCTTTTTGTATGTTAAGTATGTTCTCATTTTAAGAGTTTTTCGCATAAATTTCTCTTCGTCTTTTTAAGCGCCTTTCAATTTTTGTGCTTATTAATCCGGTCTCTAGTCATAAATGTATGCTTAGCACCTTTTTGCTGATCTAATAATTTTTGTTTACTTTTTAATTCCGATTATTTTTATAAATCTGTTAGTTTTATCTATTTTCCGTTTGTTTTTATCAATACCAAACTAAGTATTGTTGAATTTGTAATTAAATTAATTGTTTTTGTTTATTTTTTGTTTCTTTCGATTATTTTTCTTTGGAATACTTTCTCTATCTTTAGTTTAATTTGATATTTTTTGATTATTTTTTGTATATTTCAGTTTATTTTACTAAATGCTTTTTTATTCTTAATTTTTATTTATTTTTCATTTTTTTCTTTGTTTATTTTGCAATTAATTTTCGTCATTTTCCATTGTATTGTATATTTAATTTGGTTTATTATTTGCTTTTTCTTTATTTACGGTTTGTAGTTAATCATATTGTAATTTTATTTAATCAAGTTTTTTTATTTTGTTATATCATTATTTTGATATAATTGTCCATTACTTTTAATAGTTCTTTGCAAATTTATGTTTATTTAATTTTTGCTGTTTTTGTCATGTTTTGCTATCGTTTCTTCTTTATATTTGTTTATTTTTATGTTGGTTACGCTTTAATTTAAATTTAATTATTTTTTTAATATATTCTTCATGTTTGTTTTTTGGATATTTTTGTAGTTAATGGTATTTATTTGAGATTTATTTTATTATTATTTGAATGGTGGTAGCCTTTACTATGCGATATTACATTTTAATAAATAAAACACCTTTTTATATATCTCATCACGATAAAATATTTATTAAACCGGAAATATGGCAAAATGGTGAAATATTTGAGATACTGTTGCAATTAGTCGTAATTTTTGTAAATTCCTTGAAATATTGCAAATTGTTTAGTATGTATTTTGAATTTGAAAGTGTTAAGTGAGATATTTATGAATATAGTAGTGCGAATAAGTAGAAATTATGATTTCATTAAGAAATAATCTAATCGTTTATTTATATGCTTAAAAAGTATACTTTATATGCAACTTGAACGTTGCCCCTTTTGTATATGGTCCCACGGCTTGAAATATGTTTTAATTATTATACTGCATACTACAATTTCTACGCATACACACAGTTATAATGATTTGTCAATATTAGAGAGCAACCTACCTGTATCAATTATTCCGCCTCAATGCGGCCGTAAGTATAATAGTCTAAGGGTTCCCGAGGTTGAATGGGGAGACTGTAATGAAACCCCTAATTCGTAGAACACGTACACGTTAGAGAAGCAGTAACATGCAATAGTAATGAAACGCAGTTATTCAAGTAGCAGCGACTGTCCGTTCTAGTTTGGTTCCTCTTACGACAAACTACCGTAAAATCAAGCCCAGGTAAATTCCCCCAATTTAATGATCCATCCCGCACGAAACGCCAGACCAAGGAATTGAATGTAAAGACAAAGGGCACTTACAGATTACACGGCTGCCATCGTTTTTATTGCGTCGCATCGCATTGATGGGATGAAGATTTGAAGTTGATATAAAAAAAGTCGATGTGACCTTTTCGCGGATGGTAATTAAATCCCTTGATTGAATTTCCGGCTTTTTGTGTTTGAAAGAGAGACCCATTGATTTTTCTATTTTACGGTTCAATTAACTTGTGTGAACTTTAAAGCTTTTGTTAGTCTTGGAAAATCTTCTAGGTCACAATAATGCCCCGGTTCTTACTGTGTGTATATAAAAAGGAAATGTGAGCTAACACTCTGTGGATTTATCGGCTTTTGCTGGCCACGGCTTGGGGACACGTCGTAAAGCAAATTGGTTCCAATATCTATCTACTGTGACCGGCCACACCATACACTCTACATCCACCAATTCTTTTCTATCAAAGTTATCGGCCGCACTTTCAGGAACTGCGCTTCTGTCACGCCGCACGAATAACATCTAATTCTTCACCGTTTGCTTTCACATAACTTCTCCCATCTAGCAAACACCTTTTTTATTTTATTTTTGCCCCTAACGCCCGATTGAACTCGGCTCGTCAAATTGACCCATCATCAATTTGAGAAATTGTGTATAGAAAGCTTTTTAAAAGTAATAAATTCATAAATTAAATTCACGCACGTCATCATGATTAAACATGGCCTTAATAATGTTAGAAATGCAGGAATAATTCGTGTTTTAGTTACCCTCTGCTGCTTCGATACAAAAGGGAATGATTTGTTATTGTAGATGAGGATGTGCATACTTGCATACAATGCACATTCACGTCACTTACTTGGACTGACATGTCAGACCTTGGAATTCTTTCTTTCGTCTCGTGTTTTCAATCAAACATTTTTGTACGACATGACAATCGGGAGCCCCATTGTGTAAATGTTATTGCATTTTTGAAACTACATCTTTTCCACAAAATTTGCGGCGATGCCGGCAATTAAATCTTTATTGAATCTGCGCACCCTATACATGTTAAAATATTAGAAGCGTGAAATTCAATATGGGGTATATGATAATGGAATGAAATTATAGAGATGAATTGATGTAAAAGCTTCCTCTAAAAGCGACATTGATTAGATAGTAATAAAGTTAGGTCCCCAATGCTACGTTATCGAATTTAGTATGGGCCGTGTACGTACATATCTAGTGAATATCGACAAGTGATCTGCACATGTCAATAACAACAACGGGACTGTCAAAGCTACCAATAATTCACATTTGAATAGCCATCAATTGCAGGGATGTAAAATGGAGGAGGGTTGTGCGGGCCTCAATCAGATTGAATACCGATTTTACAAATTATCACGTTACAAATTTCCTACACGGGTTTAATCAGCACACGTTTCATTATCATTTATTATAGTGTAACACACATTTTATACCTTATTAATTTACAATTTATAAGTCGAATATAATATAAAATCAATAATTTTAATAAATCAAATCTTTGATAAAAATACACATATTTTTACCTAGAAATCCCTCTCAATCGGACAAGGGTCAAGGGAAAGGCGACAGTAATGTCGACGTTACATTTGAAATATGATCGGAAAACTCACACACCCGCAGATGTACAAAAAAGAACTTTAGAATTAAAATCCATTTAAACTTTTTAATTATATCCTCGAGTGCTCACAGTTGCCGCCACACTCGTCCATCTTTTTTTATCTGAAAAATTTATAGTTGGAACTCGGCGTGCGACTTCTTAAGAAATATTCAATTGAAACTCGAGGTAGGTCAGGAGCTGATTGATATGCTCAATCGAGTCGGGTGGAGATATTAGCATATTATTGAGGACCGCAGATGTAGAGCCGAAAATATATTGAGTATTTGGAAATCGACTTAAAGACCAATTTTGCTTGAATGGGCGCGTACATAAAGGATCTTGATTGAATTTTCTAGTTTTCTTTCTTATAACTGTTTTGTTCCATACTTTTCAAATATGATTCTGTCGACACGGCAATGCACATTTTATGAAATTGCGTATGTCTAATCCAAGCTTCTTATTAATTTACTTCAATTTCAACCTGAAAGAGAGTGGTTTGTTGCGTTATAGACGATGAATATTTTATTGTGGCATAGTAAAGGTAATAAATTCCGGTATAATGAAATTTTATATTAAGAAATTTTGCTGGAAATACGACTCGGGTGTATTTTTTTCGAAAGGAAATTCGCGGCGCTTATAATATATTGATAATGGATGAAATATTTGCCGCACTTTTTACGCGCCCAGTTACACAAAGCACTTAATATCTGAAATATTAAATGTCTTCGCGAGGGGTGTTGTAGGTGGGGAGAGATTGGGATCCTTAAAGTGTAACCGAAGAATATAATAGTTTATTTTTTAATTGGATCTTACTGCCTGGGGAGAGTAAAGGACGAGCATCAGTTTTGTCATATGAGTCGGCTCCATTTAGAGTCCATTAGAGAAAATATTAGGGATTTTAAGGGTGATTTTAAAGGCCGCGCTTAGGGGGTAAGGATTGGGGGGAGCCAGAGGTAAATGGAATCCTGATAGAGGATGGGGGTTGCGACTCGTGACATTTGGTGGAGGGCACGGATTGCGAGGACGAACACTGCATACAACACCAACTTAAGATGACATCTCTTCTCCCTATCTTCTACTCGGGGCACAATGTCTCTCCCGTGCCTATACATTATTTTAACGAATTCTCTGAGCTTATTTCGCGCGACGAAGATTGAAAGACGTCTAAGATCATTTGCGAAATGAAAAGGGACCGCCGAACGCACGCCATTACTGTGAATAAACTTAAAAGATCGCCCTATTTATGTACTCGCGACAACTCCAGACTGCTCTCCCCTTACTGAACGATAGATATTTCATGGAAATGTTTACATTACTCCGACATAAATAACCTCATAAATACCCATCACTAAAAATGAATGAGTGGTCAATTTATCAGGCACAAATCTAGTTGCAATTTTACTTCTAAGAAAATCAAATGTTAACTTTAAATTTCATTCTTAAATAATATGCCGCTCAAATATTTGATAAAATTTCATAATTTTGTGATTGAATCTTATTTGCGGCAGACTCATCGGCAAATTTTAATAGTCCTTGTCACATAACGTTTTATCTTATTGAAACCAGCATGAATTTTGGAGAGTGTCCAAAAATTAAACATATTTCTTAAATGGTTAGGCCAGATTTTAGGTTTATGTTTATCCACATCTAACTCAACAGTCCAAATCTTTAAAAATGTATCACTTATACCTCAAAATACTTAATTAGCCTATGTCAAAAGATGTAAACCTACAGTTTTATCTTTAGATGTACAATATGAAAAAATAGAACTTATTGTAGGAATTTGATTTGTTTAGTTTTTCTCTACCAAGAATATAAGAAACACGAGTGAGAATTTGGAAGCCACAATGTAACCTTTAACCCATTCATCGCTAATAACGCATAAATGTTGTTAGTCTTTTGATACGACTAAGGATACAACGTTTGCATGATATGTTCTCTGAAGCTGTGGCTATATTAAAAATTAATAGTGAATGGCTATTCAAAAAGGTTTACAGAGTACAAAAATAGTTGAACGGGCTAAATAAAATTAGAGATGAATGAGCTAAAAGAGAGAGAGAGAGAAAGAGAGAGAGAGAGAGAGAGAGAGAGAGAGAGAGAGAGAGATGTTCAGTTTAAAAACCTTTCCCAGTTATAGTGCTGTATTCTTATTAGACGGTTTTAGGTCTATATTAACACACAACTACCAACTATACCTTAATTGTTGTTTTTGATAACGAGATTTAAACATTGAAAGTTTGAAAACACTATATGCGAAGCAATAATTTTCAAGCCAGTGTTCATCATTTATGGGATTGGGTGACCAAGTAATTGGTCGAAATTAATCCGGTTCAATAAAATTTTTTTGTGATAAGATATATAAAAGTTGTTTTATTATTATGGGATTGGTTTTTTTCTTTTGAGATTGATTGTCAAAGCTTAAGTCAATTTTACTAATATGTAAAGTACTTATGCTTGTCTTTGATATTGAATCTTTTGCTTTCTTATCATTTTTGAACTGTGGTTTTTACTTTAGGTTAATGCGTAGACTACTCTTCCAAGGATCCCGTTTTCAAATCCTATCGTCTTTACTTGGAGATGCCAGTTTGCTTGGATGTTGATACTAGTTCGAATCAATGTCTATGAGCAGTTTTTTATATTATGCTAGGTTTATACTAGCAAGTAACTTGCGATAGAACTTATGCGAGAGCGTTTACATATTAGCAAGTTATTTACGCAATTACTTGCTTCAAGTGCTATAGGGATACAATTTACAATAAATATCTGCGTGTACACAGTAAATTTGCTAGAAGGCTCTCGCAACGTGTTTACACGGGCAAGCAATTTTTGCCGCAACTACTTTTTATAAGTTTTGCGACATGCTTGAGAATACTCTCGGAAAGTGTTTACACTATGCAAATAAATCGGCAAGTACTCTCAGATAGATACTAGAGAATATTTTTACTTGCTTGTGTAAACGTAGTATTATTTTTAAATTATCGCAATCAAATAGTAATATTTGTATTTGTTGGGTTTTACCCAATTGGTCATCGAGCTCGAGGTCCTCTACCCTTGTTCATGTAGTTTATGTGTGCGTTAAGGTTGGTTTATCAAGAAATTTGCCTCCGATATCTCGAGCGTCATTGGCGAATGGTACCGGTAGGCGGGGCTATGCCGTCACCCACCTAAATACTGATAATGCTAATCGTTGTGCAAATATGCGGCCGTACAGGATATGCCAACCGGCGTTTGCAATCAAATAATTAATACTTTAGAATAATGTATAATATATTGCAATATAATTGTGCAGTATAAATTATGCCTGTGATTCTAAATATTGCCAATAGGAACACGGTTAAAAAAACTTATCATTCTCCCCATACACAAACAGCACTGATAAGAATGTGTTACGATCATGTTTATGAGGTGTTCGAGGCTTCGACACGCAACTTGCCGCTTTATTGCCGCATTTATCTCATATCGACTGCAACACACACGCGTTTAATTTCCGTATACACCTGTCGTTCAATCGTGAAATAATAAATACAACTAAGCAAGGACAACAAAATCTAATCTTCTCAGTCCCATGCGTTTGCGTGGCATTTGGGGAGATCGATTCGCGAACTTTAACACTTGTGAGTATTGAGCTATTATTCAAGTGAAATCAGACGTAAAGTTTCTGCTTGATTGAGTCAGTGAGTGAGTTTATTGGAGTCAGACTCAGAAAGTCACCCGGATCCCATACGTGGAAGGGCTTGTATGCACCGAATGTGTGCTATTTGTATCGTAAACATATGCTCCCGCTCCGTATCCTTATACGCGAACGGAAATACTTCCTTATCCCAATTGTTTACACCTCGAAAAATATTTTCATGTATATTTCTTTTTGTTGCAGGTACGTTTTCTAGAGATTGGCTTCAGCAAAGTGAAAAGTTAAATTTCAATTAAAAAACAGGTACTGGCAAATATCAAGAACCGTTTTAGCGTTATCATGACGTCGCGACACTTCCGCGTCCTGTCACTTGTCACGTCCCGGGCTAGGGCTTGAAGCACTTAGTGGACGTCTAGTTTCATTCTTAATTTACGGATCCATTACTCATTCCGTGCCTTTGCTAATCGGTCTGATAAGTGGACCATGAAATTGTGATAAACGCTTCCATTAAAATACACAATTTAAAAATATCTTATCATTAAATTAAAAATGTATATAAAATCTTCTTCACATAATAACATTGCGTGACGTTTAAATGCTGACAGTGAAAAAGAATTTCTTTTCTTGTGTTGGAATATAAGCTAATTTAGACAGCAACTGAAAAACAATGATTATTTATCATAGTAACTATTTTAATTGTTGAATTTACCGAAATCAATATAAATAAGGTTACTGTACTTTAGGTAAGCCATAAATTAAGCTTTAACTTTTTTTAATTACATCCAAAAATTTTGAAGGAATAAATTAAAAAAATACTAATTTCTAGAGATCTGAAGATTATGAAACGGGTGCAAAATAGCCCAAAAAGTAGATTTGGGGCATATTGGATCTATTTGTGCCTAATATGGCCTACAATGTTGAAAAGTTTTGATACCCAAAAATAAGTTTGGCTTTTCCGGATTTAAATGCGAATTTCCAATGGAAACAATGTGTTTGAAATTTATTTTGTTTAATATTTTGTGACTGAATTTGCTTTATGTCCGAAAACTGATGTTTAAAGTTATTTAATTTGCAATACCCAATATTGGGTCTATCAATATAATTATTATTGAAACTATGCGCATACATATTCCAAACAAATTTGAGCATATAAGTCATTTTAGTCCAGAAGAGCCAATACGGCCTAGGTAATTGGCTTACCTAGGTCTAGGCCGTACTGGTTTTACCATTATCCCTGGGCAAATATGCTTCAGTTTTCCAAGTGATAATGGTGCGCCAGGCACATGACAGAGACGAGAGTTTAATTCAACAGACCGATTACCATAATGTTCGACAGCCAAGTAGCATTACAAGCAATTAGATCGCCGGTAATAAAATCCAAACTCTTGCATTGTATAGACAGTTTGGTGGTACTGGCCACAAATAACAGAGTACGCCTGGTTTGGACACAGGCGCATGGATGAGAAACGTTTAGGCTGACCAGATAGCCAAAAAGGGAACAAATGGGATTCAACAAATGTTGAATCCAATTTTGGGATTTCACACGCGACGGAAAAAAATAATCTTAAACTTGCAAAAGAATACAACCTGTGTAAAAGTGTGAAAGCTGTCAGGAGATGAATCACATATTTTCTCAACAGAACTATCCCACTCAAAAGTAAGCATCTCATATAAGTCGACTTAAACTGCGAAGGGTTACGGGACTGATTACCGGACACTGTGGTCTCAACAATAGGTTATATACAAGAAGATCCATTATGCCACGGATGCTTGGAAGACAAAGTGACTCCGCAGTATCTGCAGGGTGAATGCGAAGCATACAACATGCAACGCACAGCGTACTTTGACAAGCATGTGCTAACCCAAGGAGATCCGAAAACAAGCTCCTGGACTTTCTAGAAGAGACAGAACTGCTAATAGTGTAAGGCGTCAGAGGTGCACAATAGGACCGCAGTGCAGAGACGCTTGACGAACCACCTCATCGAAAGAAAACAAAAACCAATGCGCTTTGATTTAATTAGCGGCGAGTAGAGTGGTCTGTATGTGATAAAGTGGAGGCATCTCGCCAAAAAAAAAATAGGACTAATTCTATTTAGTCGACTATATTGTTTTACTACCACTTGACCGAATTTATCTGTTTCCACACTGTTAGTCAATAAACTACTTGCTGCTCTACTAAACTCTTTGCTGTAGTCCGAACAAGACATTAGATGATCTTAATGAGACATATTTAGTAACAATAATGTCCAAAAGTCAAATTTGATTGAAATGAAGTGAATTTTCCAAGAAATGGAATTTATTCATGTTATTAGTTTTGCCGGAATTGATTTTAGTTAATTATGGGATTAGAAATAATTTTTATAGTATTAAAAAAACGACAATAATAAAAGTCTGTGAAGTATTCAACAAGAAACTGAATGATTTCCTCTGCGAATTAATGTGACATTTCCATCTTTAATGAAATTCACTTTCCGGGAAGATTTCTTTGACTTCGCTTTTGTATTGTTGCACAACCGGCACACGAAATTAACCGTTTCTCATCTCCCGTTTGTTGCATTTTTATTTATTTTCACAATTTAACATCCGTCATGTGCAATCGGATCGAAAGTGCGAGAATGTATTCCGGCCGCAATAACACATGCAGGCCCCATATAAAATATTCGCTCACGAAATTGGTTCATATTTGAATTTTTATGCCGACAAGTAATCGAAAAATATTCTGCGGTGAATATTAAGAATATTACATCCGTACTGTAGACGCTTCTATTCCAGTCGGCGATGGCGCGCAAACTATAACTTATAACTTGTATTTGCTTTTCAATTTCTATGGTCGCTTTAGTCGGAATAATTCAGCATTCTATAGCTATTGGAAAATACGAAGAGATTTAATTTACACACGGAAAATGAAATTTAAAAAGAATTAATTGGGCCAAATAAAAATTTCCCATCCAGATATATTAATTCGGCGAATTTATATTATATTTAAGCGCGGCCCTTTGTATTACATTTTTATTATTACAAAAGGTTTTTTTATTACACGAGTTAATTTAAAATAACAATTTTCTCGTACGCAAAATTGGGGATTTGAAAAAATAATAACGTTTTTCTTTCTATTTTTTACATTGTGTATTGTTATATGCGTCGTATTTTTAAATAAGGTTATTATTAATTAAAAATTTAACAATAACACCCTCGTAGGAAACAATGATGAATATATAAATATTATTTAATGCTTAATCCTAATTAATAATTTATTCATTGGGTGTGTACTGTACTTAATATACAGCATATTATCTTTCAATAAATATTTATGTTCTTAATATAATTAATAACATTCAGCTTTTATGTACGATTGGATTCGCATCTAATTTAAGAAAATTAAAAATGAAGGAAATGAATTACGACTAAAAAACGTAAAGCACTTCACATTAATAGAAACGCTTTTAAGATTAGAAGTGGCAGAACACAGGCCTGTTGAAATTAAATTATTTATATATTTACATTGCTCGAGTGGCATAACCTCTTTCTAGATTAAATTATTAAATAGTCCCGTCTTTTCACGTGACGGTTGAAAAATTGAGTGTCCTTTTCAAATGCACTCGTCAGTCTTTTCACAGTTTCAATTTTTTTTTGCTTCTCATGCTAATATTCTTGCATTTTTTCTTGCTATGTGTGTGTGTTTGTAAGTATCGACTAAACATCAGTCAACGGGTGAATTTAAGAACGTTGCGTTGTGCGACGTGAGTCGCACGTTGTTGTCACAACAAGTGTCCACCCATCTCGTTGGGGATGATTTATCGATAGATTCTCTTTAGGTCTCTAGATATTTCAATAACGGGGGAATATTGGATATGGGGGACCCGTGTCATGGGATAGCGGAAATGCATACGAAATCAAGTGAAATGTTTGATGCGTTAAATGTAGCTCAAAAAGCGAATTTAATCTCCCGCTGGCATAGATAAGATGCCCATTTCGAAGGGTTCTTAGAGTTTGTTAATGTCCTTTTTCCAACTATTTAACTGACTCAAAAAAAAATCAATTTATATAAAGCTTGATACACAAGTTTGCCAATACTTTAGATATAAATCTGGTTTAGTGATAATTAATTAGTTTATTTCACGATTTATCAGTAAGAAATTGAAGCCAAGAAATTCTTAAGAATTAATCTGAGAACAGTTTGCAAAATGTCGAAAACTATTGCAATGCAACGAAATATATTGTGAAAGCACTATTAAAATACGTTCAAAATGAATTTAAAAAGACTATTTAAAAATTTGAATAACATTTAGAAAACATAGTAAATTATTAAAATTTTCAAATAGTTTTCTTTCATAAGTCTAGTACGATTTTGATTAATTTTTGTTAGTTGGTAATTGAGGTAATAGTAGTTATTACAGTAAATAATAGTTCAATTGCCTAGACAAAATTAATCAGAAAATCAAATTATTCAACATTCTATTTTTAGGAATTTTACCAAAGTTTTGTGATTTTTTTACAATTATAAATTTTTTAATGTGCTACCTGCCTAGCTGCGAGAAATTTGTCTCCATTTAAGCTTTCGAGAGTTTCTTTCTAGTAGAGAGTAACTATCGGAGAGCACTTATTTACTATATGTAGTAAGCTTATTGTCAGCAGCGACCCACTAATAACTTGGTTGCCACAAACTAAAAATATTTGGTAATGTATGACTCATAAATATATATATATGTATATTTATAGTTTCTTACAACTTTATTTACAAGTCGCATACCAATTTCCGCTAACAATAAGCTTTCTACATATTCAACTAGACAGCAACAAGTAAGCAGTCGGCTTGTAAATAAGGTTCCAAAAGCTATAAGAAACTGATGCATCTTATATTGAAATATTCAGAGTTGCAATCTTATGGCAACCAAACGCGGTTTGACATGCCTGCGCAGACCGTCGAATATGCGCCGTCGGTTGCGCTGAAAATACACATTCCGGCAGACCTCGGTGCGAATTTTGTTGCAGTTTATCGCTCGCTTCTTACGTCTTTGTACCTTTAAGTAATTTTTTGCCTCCGACAGTAAGCAAAAAACTTATAAATTAACTTGCCATAAGCTGAAAATATTTAGTAATGTATGGCGCATGAAATATTTATAGCTTTTTGCAATCTTATTTATAAGTTTCTTTTCTGTCCGGAGCGACAACTTTCTTACGTGCTTGTGTACCTAAGACCTATCGGATACGAGTCAATCTCATGTTAGCACTAACTTTGCTACAATAATAGCGCGCGCCGATTTAGTAATTTTTTATGTAAGAAAATAGAACCCGTTCTAATATCTTGGCTCAATATGCCCCGAAGAGCTGTGCGTTGAAAAACACGCGTTTGTATACGATTCGGATATTTGACATTTTATGTTTACTGGCAGAACGATCGAATGCGCATGCCCAAATTACGTGCCGAGGTAGTATTAAATGTCTAATACAAACAACAATTGTACTAAAGTTAATACTAAAATCAGTCCAGTTTCAGGGGCCTCCAAGACAGTAAACATCGCGTGTATATTCTCTAGAAATATTTATGTATACAGTCAGTGTTAGAATCTATAAGAACGCGGATAGATATTTCTGAGATTTGTCTGCAAATTTTAGTGTTTGCAAAATACAATAATACTTATTTACAAGCCGCTTGCTTGCTTGTTGCTGTACCCGAGAGCAGAAATACGTAGGAAGCTTGTCAGCGGAAACAGATAAGCGGCATGTAAATAAGGTTGCAACAAGCTTGAAATATTTGAGGCGCAATACATTGAAAATGTATTAATGAAACCTCATGGGTGCCACAGTTCCAACAGGGGTTACAGTTTTGCCAGGCACTGTCGTTTGGACTGAAAATCCCACAAAAATGTCATACATCACAGACTGCAGCGCCTATTTAGTTGGACCTAACAGATTGCCAGAGTCTACTCACCTTTCTGCACCGCAAATCTGTAAAACTGTGAAGCTTGCCGAAGCATGCATTACGATCAATATTTGTCGCCGCTGACAGCGAAGAGAAACTAGTAAATAAGGTTGTCATAAGCTAAGAATATTTGTGTATGGCCCATGAAATTTTTATAGTAGCGTGTTATTTACAAGTTTCTCACTTGTTGTCAGCAGATACAAGCTTCTAACCTGTTTGTACCTTTAGCCTTACGATACACATATGTTGGAAGCGACAAGTGTGTTCAAGCAAGCAAGCGGGTAGAAAATAAGGTTGCAACATGCTATACATATTTTACGCCTTACATTACCAAATGTTTTTAGTTTGTGGCAACCCTATATTAGCGCTTGTTGGCATTTCGCCACGAATGTGTCCTCTAAAACAGTAAATAAGATTTGAATTTCTTGCGTGTGGATATTCTACAAATATTTATGTCTGCGGTCCAGTCAGTACGGTCACTCTCAAAAGTCGAACGCGGAGAGATATTACTGATAGTTGTCTTCGAGTTTTAGTGTTTCTAAAATAATAATAAAGTTAAAAAATAAGGGTTAGACGAAAATTATTTAAATTATAAAATATTACATTGAAAATGATCCGTCATACACGCTCAGACAGATCTCACAGGCCTCCTGTACACTTGCACCTGACAGTATTTTTACCACTGAATTATATAGAATGGCGTGTTCGAAAGATGCAGGATACGAGTCCATTTCAATATTAAGGTGCGATCTATCTACTGCATATAAACGCTGCGACTAAATGCATGCTATTAAACAAACCAATATCAAACTTGCGTTCTATTAACAGGTCACAAGGTGACAAGTCCCAACAAATTGAAAGCTTGCGATTAGTTTGTTTAATCGCATGCGTTTAGTCGTGGCGTTTAAACGTAGTAGATCGACCAAACCTTTACTCATTAAATCAAATATGCAGCATGGTCCATATGGTGGTTGTATAGAAGTAATCGGCAACAACCACCATAACCTAAATGCAGGTCATAAAACCCAAATAAAATTTTTATTTTGCGTTATTTATTAAAAAAAGTAGTAGTGGCGAGCGCTCCCATTTAACACACTACGTGAAAACGAGAGGTTGACGCTTCATACACGCGCATCTTGGTCTAATACTAAAATTATTTTTTGCTAATACTGCTTACGATATCATTCCAGTTAGATATAATTCAGTGGTGTGTACTCTCAGACAGGAAACAATGTACGAGTACAAATATTTGCCTTTACGATCATTACGGTCACTCTCAGAAGTTGAATGCGTTTTTATAAAGTAGTCTGCCAGTTTTAGTAGAGTTTAACCAGATTTCACAACATTTTTGGAAAATTTAATAGATTTTCATAAAATTTTACCGAATTTAATTTTTACAGTTTTACATAATTTTGCAAAATGTTACGAAATATTAGTAAAACATATAACATGTAATGATATTAGGAGATTACAGAAATTAAGAAAAAATTTTGTTTGGTAATTTTGCAAAATTCCGCAACATTGAAAGCAAACGATTTAAAACTAAACTCTCAGCACGATTTATCGTGGACAAGGCTTTGAGAATCCTGCCTGCGAGAAAACTCTTGATTGTTTGATTGCTGCTCAGAGTCGATTTATTCTCAAACGGACACCCACTTGAGAGTAGCTGCTAACAGTAACCTTTGGGAGTTTTTCTCAATTGGACACGTAGCATAATACATTATCAAGATCAAGATATTTATGCAAAATTTAATTGAAGTAATAAATTTTGCATAAATATCTTTCTATTAATTTTATACTTCTAAATCAACAAAAAGCATCTAATGTCATATAATGTAATTATTTTCTGTTTATCTTAATTATATTTTATATACATTACAAACAGGTAAATACCGGTATACGCATTTAGAGAAACGGTTTATAATTAGACTTGATGTTAATACAGCCCCAATTATTTTAACAGAAATATTACTATTTATTTTGATTAACGTGAAAGCAGATTGTTTACAGGAAGTAGTTGTATAAATGGAATGAAATGAAACATATGTTGTATGTGTACGGTTTATTATTATTTTTTAATGCATTTAGGTTTGTTTAAGTAAGTAGTAAATCAGTGCAATATAAAATGAGTAACGCAGTGGGTTAGATTTTCCCCCTTCACTTGCATCCACTATAAATCTATCAAGCACCTTTTCGGCTTTCAGCCATAAAATTTTATAGTTATAGTTTTACATAGGTGAATAACCTTGCCGGAAATTCTCCCTTATTGCCGATATCTATATTCATCTTTTACATTCGGTTTCGGGTAGCATCCGATCCCTTATTGAAGTTTCGTTTACATTTTTCGATATGTATATTTACACCCTCCCGGATATATAAATTTTTACGCCCAAAAAAAGCATACCCCAATAAATGTATCCCATACATCCATATTCTCAGCACACGTGAAAAATGGTCTGAAAGCGTATTTCCTAAATAAAATTTCGTGGAAAAATAATTTGATATTGTTTTATTATTTGGTCACGCACATTATTATTTTTCTGCATTATTATAAAACGAATTTTCGCCGAGCATGCACATGAATAACATTTTGCCGTATTTATAGAGTCCCGCAGATGCACGAAACACAAATAACCACTTGTAATTGTAACATAAAACTTTGCTTGATTGCAATATTTAACGGCCGCTGAAACAAAGGGTTACTTTGAAGTTTTTTTATTATGGCCATAATCGCTATTTCCATAAACATTTTTACATGTCGGCAATTTCTTGAAACTTTATTTTTAAGCGCTTAATGCATTGTTATTAACTTTGCAAATTAAAAACGTAACTAAAATCCCTTTATAACATTTTCGACTTGCTCAAATCTGTTAGGTAAATGGGTTCCTAATAAGGACCTATTCAAAGTGTCCTCGTAATTAGACTTCCTGAAATATATAAAGAGTTCTCTCTTGGCGGGGCTAAAATTACTTCGAGATCTAATTGAAAACTGTAATGAAGAGGAGAATAAATGTCTACGTCTCTCAGCTGAATTAATATGTACAAGAAAAATAAGAATGGGCGCGCGGAACTCGCCTTTTAATGAGTTTTGTTACGCAAGCCAAGGAACAGTACCTATTCAAATACATCCAACAAAAATTATTCAAGAAACGGTTGGCCTTAATAATTACTGGCAAATTATTATCGAGTTTTACCTCATTTATGTCACTGCGTTATATAAACTTCGGTAATTGATTCAATTGTTTATTGGATTCTTTAACAATTTTCAACAATACAATATATAATATTAGTCCTCAGATTTTGTAAAATAAATGTTATAAAACAAATTAAATTTTGAATTTATAAAATTTTCAGAATTTTAAAAATACCCCACAGTTATTATTGCATTGTTTTAGTTGCTGATTGTTATTAATTAATTGGCGTCCAAAATATTGAAAAATGTGCAAAACTATCGAAAAAATTAAAAAAATAGACAATTGAGAATATCGAGAAACATATTGTGAAATGAGAAAATGTCACAAAATATTGAAAAATTTCAGAAATTATCAGAATTTTCTGAATATTTTTAGTGTGATTTACTAATAAATATTCTAATATATCTCGTAAAATGCTGTATGTTAATAAATTATAGAGAATATCAAAAAAATATTGGAAACGTTAAATAACAACCAGTCATGTTGAGCCATTTTTAAATTTTTGATTAATCAGATTCTACTTAAAGTGTAAATTGAACTTGTGCAAGAATTACACTGAAAATTGTACTGGCGCTAAGCAACGCAATAAACAAATTGAACTTGACAAATTAATTAATCAGTCAGTGTCAATGCATACAAATCGGATTAATTAATATCTAACTGTATCCGATTTATAACAATTTTAATCACTCGGAAAATAGTCTGCTAAATATATTTCGTGCAATGAAAATTATCTAGAAAAGTTTGCATTCAAATTATGGTAGCCTTTAAGAAACCGCATTAATTTATTTTCGTTGTAATTTGTTCAAAAGTGCACGAGACGTAAAATAAATTAACATGCAGTTTTTGGGCAACCATAGTTTTAAAAAATTTGCATTTGTTATTTATTTAGTATCAAGTAAAAGAAAAATTAACAATCATTTTTTATTTGTTTCATCATTTGCCAGCCGGTTGCGTCCACTGCTGGACATAAGCCTCCTCTAAGTCTTTCCATGTAACTCGGTTCTTTGCTTTTTGCATCCAGTTTCGTCCAATTTTCTTGATGTTGTCGGACCATCGGGTTTGTGGCCTACCTTTGCTTCTTTTGTCGGCACAGGGTCTCCATTCCAGAAGCCGTTTGGTCCAACGGCCGTCATTAAGTCTGGCAACGTGGCCTGCCCATCTCCATTTGATGCTAGACGTGTGTGTTATTACGTCGCAGACACCCGTCCTTCGTCTGATGTCCTCGTTTCTTACCCTATCTGGTAAGGAGATGCCCAGCATAGCCCGATATATATATATATATATATATATATATATATATATATATATATATATATATATCATATTTTTCGCAAAAAAAACAAATTTTACACAAAATTTGTAATATATTTAACATTGTTTCTTCCATGTCTTGGTAAAATTTGCGAATATATTAGGACCCAAAATGTGATCCTCTAATTATAAGTAGTATATATTTAATGAATAATTTTCCTCGATAATAATGGCATGCTAAAGGCGGCCATTTTGTTTAGTTTTACCCCAGACGGATTTAACGGACCGGACAGCTTCCACGGCTCTTGAATTTTATTTAAATATACTTCACTATAACTACAGAAACTTTAGACAAACACTAGACACCCCACTCGACATTCCCCTTTTTTTTATAAAGCCACCCTTCCACTTTATAAACTTATAATAATCTTTATTTACCCATTTTCTATTGGGGGCACAATATAAAATGAAAATTTTGTATATTATATTTTTTTAAATGATATTTTTTTTAAAATATATTTAATTTAAAATAAAAATTATTTAATTGATGCAAGTTAACATAAACCAATACATTTTTATTGTATTTATTTATATATTATCTTTAAAAAGAAACTTAAAAATTATTAAGAATCATTTGGCAAGTATGCGGACCCAGACAGAAGCGGTAAAAATTAAAAGATTATTACAAAATTTACAAAGGAAACTTGGCAAAGTTTAATTGCGAGAGATAAATGCCTGCGGGTCCGTTGAATTTCGCGAAATCTCACCGAAAAGAGGCTCCCTTCAAATACTCTTTAAACATACTACATTTATAAATAATAAATAATCCTTTTGAAGAGTTGCCAATTTGTCCTACTATGTTAATTAATTACGAATCATTATTGATACCGGCCGTAATTAATTATACATTTCGTTCCATTAGCAGATCGAAATTAATTATTTAATTATATTAATATATAACTGTTTATAATTAAATACATAATATTTATGTAAATAAATAAATATTATATGATATAATTAATTGAATTGATCGTTACCATTTGATAATCTTGTGAAATAAAACTATTTACTATGTTTTTTATCACGATTTTATACATTACTAGTTTCAGTTCCACTAGAGCCTTATACGGATATTATAAGTTATATGTATAACTTGTAACTTGGTCATTATAACATTTCACTCTGATTCTAATTTTCTAAGATTCTGGCCCTTTAAAGATATATCAAAAATTGTCGATTCTTTCAACATAAACGTTAATAAAATTAATTGAAGAAACAGTTACTATGTGATAGACTCTAGTAGTGCCTTCTACGGATGTTACAAGTTATATGAGTTAAGAAGTAAATAATTACATATATAATTCTTGTTTACTTCTTAGAGCCTTCACTAGAGCCTCTTCTAATGATGTTACAAGTTATATTATTTAAGAAGTAAATAATTACATATATAATTGTC
>JARJEC010079492.1:0-10119 GCA_030264575.1 Tachinus sp. AB-2021 | reverse complement strand
TTTTAAATTTAATTAATTAATAAAATCTGAATAATACCAGCCGCGTCAATAAATAAAATTTGATAAACCATTATAGCAGTCATAAATAACTAATGTTAATTTCGAAGATACTAAGGGTGCTTTGTACAAAATTTAAGCCACTGAATTATAAATGAACCAATCACAAATAGATTTAATTCTCTATACCTTATTGGTCAAGATATTTGTTATTACTATGCGTTGCGAAGCTCTCGTGCCGTGATAATAATTAACTAAATTATATTTCTCTCTACACTCGAAAGGGTATAAAATAGATGTAAAAGATAAATAATAATAATAAATATTTAATAAAGTAGCTGGTAATTTTATTAATTAATTACATTTAAAATTCACTGAATTAGTATAAATAATAATATTTTATGCAATTTTGTTGGCTTTTTGTTGAAAATAAATAATACTTTTTAATATTATTAATTGAAGATTAAATTTTATTACTAGAAAACAAAAAACAATCTGATAATTGTAAATCTGCAATTTTGAAGCTGGTCTATATTACAACCTCTAAAACTCAAATCTCTAAGTCCACAGATAACGCCAAAAAAAACCTGATCCTTCTTAGGTTAGGTTAGGTTAGGTTAGGTTAGGTTAACTTTTATAAAAATATTTTTTAATATTTTTGATAGTATAGCAGATATTAGCCAGATAATGAAAAACCTAACAACAAATGAATCCTTTGGAGGTCAATTAGCAGTTGAGTTACAACAGTTACAACCTAACTGATTACCAAATTTGTTAATCTAGTATTACATACACATTCTAGAAAGACAAGTTTTTTAAACAAGTGCACTTTGTTTTTTTTTTATTAAAAGTAAAAATTGTACAAAAAAAGCGCAAAATATTTATTCGTTCAATAAATATGCATATGGAAAAAAGTGTCGTCAAAAGATGTTAAAAGTTTTAAAAAATTGTACGTCTCATTTTTACGTCATTTATTGAACATTTTCTACAATGAAATATTATATTTACTCTATTTTTAAGATCATTCTTTTTGTTTTACGAATTGCACACAGTTGAATTAACGTCAGAGAAAGAAAATTTTATAGAAAATCATTCTAATTAAAAAGAAAACAAATGCTACGTGAATTGTACCCCAAACCTAAATAATACATTGGTATTCAGTGGAATCACATGATTTTAAGACGCAGTGAGTAAAAGACTAGGTGGTACAATGTCTTTCATCTGTGCAGACTACGCCATTTTAGTCACCATGAAGCAAAAGTCTCAATGAGAGTTCTTTGGGAGATTTTTCAGCAGTATCGAATTTCCACTAATTCAGAATCGGTTTTTATAGTTTCTCAATCATCGAACCAGTGACAGATCATTGAACAAGCGCATAAGCTGCGTGTCTGAGGCAGCAAAGACCAAGGGTCTCAGCAAAGCAGCGGTCTCAGAATCAGTTTTCGTTGTTTATTATTCATATCTTATTATGTGTTTACTTGGCAAACGTTATTTGCCCAAAATATTATATTTTTATATAGAACCGGAAACTCTATTCGTCTAATCACAATTTGCATAAACTTTAGATCAATGTTTTGCTATTGGTTGAGAATATTTGATCAATTTACTTTAAGTATTGTTAAATTACTTACAATGTGAACAAAATAGAGACAACAACAAAAATTTAAAGATATCAAAAAACTGTTGGAAAATTTTAACAAAATGTTATTAAGTACAAATTTATAAATTTACAGTTATTATAAAAAAACATTTAAAAAAATCTAAAAAGGTTTAAAAATCAATTTGTAAAAGTTTTGTTTAATTATAATGTGAAAACGCAATTTCTAGACATTTTAAAATTAAATTAAATTAAATGTATATCAAGTTAAAAAAGATGCCATCTAACATTAAATTTGTTGAAGTAAATATTAAATATATTTAATTTAATGTTTTTAGCGCAAAATTTTAGATTTGACCTTAGTTAGTTTTTTCCGGAACTCTTCAATTTTTACAACTTGATTTCCGCAATCGCTGTTTTAGTTTACGGTTTGTGTAAAGAAGGTTTAATTCAAATATATTTTAAATACTTGATACAAAATGGAAAATTAAAAACAAAAAATAAATAAATTTCATATTTAAAAATAATTAATGTAATACTGCCTGTAGCCACTGAAGCGGGAGATTTTGTTACTGTACAATAATATTTTACATTTTGTAACTATACTCAGAACTTTAAGTTGATAACATTGGCTACGATCATATGTCAGTTTAAAGCAAAGCTCCGAGAACCTATCATTTTAGGGACCCGATTGTATAATAGATTTTGTGATTTTGTTGAAGTGAGTATGGAGAACCCAAAAAACATTGCCAACCCTATTTAAAATTTTTTAAATTTATATAATGAATTGCCTGTTACTTAAACTTTTTTTATAGTATAGCAGCTGCATTTAAAATTGTTAAAT
The DNA here is from genome assembly GCA_030264575.1 of Tachinus sp. AB-2021. Classification (NCBI taxonomy): domain Eukaryota; kingdom Metazoa; phylum Arthropoda; class Insecta; order Coleoptera; family Staphylinidae; genus Tachinus; species Tachinus sp. AB-2021. The sequence continues at coordinate 7,681 of JARJEC010079492.1, read as the reverse complement.
TTATAAAAATGGATTGCAAGGTACTTTGTTTGGTATGAAAAAATAAAATTATTTTTAAATTATTCATATTTTTAGCTTGGCCATTTCTAATTTTTTAAATTTATATATCGGTCGCATTTCATTTTATTTTTTAATTTACAAAAATGAATTGCCTGGTACTTAAACCTTTTAATTATATCAAAATGAAGTGCCCGATATGAAATTTTATAAAATTATTTTTAAATTATTCATTTTTACTATATACCGCATTTCATTTTATTTTTAATTTATATAAATGAATTGCTTGGTATTTAAACCTTTTAATTAGATCAAAATGAAGTGTCCGGTATGAAATTTTATACAATTACTTTTAAATTGTTCATATTTTTAGCTTGCACGTATTTCAATTTTTTTTTCTCTTTTGTATTACCGAGCAAAAATATTGCAGCACAGAATGAATGACAGTCAATTAATTAGGTTAGGTTAGGTTAGGACTTCATTACTTAAATTTTAATGATATGATGATATTATGATAAGCACAGTTATGACTAAATCACATATTGTAAACTCCGCTTAAAGCGAGGTTTACACTATGTAATTTACTTATGACTTTGCTTATGATATTTAAAAATAAAATATTAAACAGACGTTTAAAATACGATAATGAGTTTACAATATACTTCAATGCTGTGTCCAGGTATATAGTTATAAGTGAATCACATAATGTACGTTCAAGCAGTATCGATTTGATTTGTGTCAAATCAAGCCTCATACAGAAAAAACGTATGTTACATATTTGTCGAGTGCATGGGATTTACAATGGAAGAAATTACTTTAAAAAATATTGATTTATTTAACCAGAATATAGATTATTCTTAATTTAGCTAATTTATTACGTGGATAGGTAAACATAACCTCTTTTTCCAATAAAAAACAATTGTAAATGCACAAAAATGCAGAATAAAATGTGTTTGAGCTGTACCCATAATCCTCAATCTACCTGATACTTAGAGGTGCAAATTAACATAACATTACCGATTCACCGAAGACCTTCCTTTACCATTAGAAATTTAAAAAAATCAAATCTACATGACATAGGTCTGTTTTGATTATTCCGTTTTTGCTTTCAATTTATAACTTAAACTACAAAAAAATAACTATTTCATAATATAGAATATTATTTAGCACAGGTTTATTGAGCTATGCTAAAATTATAATTATAATTTAATTTATTATATAGCATCATTTACATTTTACATTCTTGTAAATACTCTTTTTAAAACTTCTCAATTTTTGTTTCAGATTCTTCGGTGACTGCCAATAAACAGGAGCCAAACTCAATAAAAAGAAATGGGGTACACACGTAAAATATAACTAAAAAAATATATTGTAATCAATATCCTCCGCGACGTTATGCCAATTATAGAGTAAGACGAGAAGATCTATTTGAAACAATTGTTTATTTCCAATTTAGAGCGTAAATTTATGCTTACTTTATAACATGAAGTAAATGAATAAACAATATAACGTAATTAATAAGGATAATGTAAACAGCTGTTTGTAATTTTAGTTGGGTAGATTCTTCCTGTAAATTAAATTTTGCACAAAGAGTTTTAAACAATGCAACTCTTTAAATACAAACAATTTACACAAGTTTTTGCACAATGCGTCGAAAATACAAGAAATAAAATGCGCACAGCACCGTCCCTAACCCGTCCTATGTTTAAATTTAATTTAATATAATAAACAATGAAAATGCATGGATTACCTTCTAATAATAATAATGCGCGCTCATCGATTTACAAGGTCCTCTTACATAATATTATTATTACAAAAATGTCAATTTTCATTTCAGATGATGTGATATACTGAGGTTGTTTTCGATTTAAGCAAACCTGTTTATTTGTATGATTTTGTTTTACAAAAGAAATATTTATATAAATTGTTACAGGAGATTCATATATTTTATCTAAATTGATTTTGCCACAAAATATTCCTATACACGGAAGCTTTAGAATAATTCTCTAGTTTATTAATTAAATAGACAAATTTATATATTGAAATGTATGTAAGGTAACAAAAATTGTTTGTATATATTATAATACTGTATGGCCAATATTATTTAAATATATATCAACAAGTATATGTATTAAAACCATTGTATTTTGTTAGTCAGCTTTAAAAATGTTGCAGTAAAAGAAAAAATATGTCAAGAGATTTGTCTGTATAAGGTTCTTTTTAAAGTTCATTTTATATGGTAAATAACATCCTATTTATCAAATAAAAAAAACAACTTACGTAAAGTACATACAGCAGCACATTTAAGCAATAGCTAAGGGAAATTCTAGGAAAGCATCGTGTTTTGATATGTACGCAATAAATTATATTATTCTAACAAACAAAACGATTTTATGCATCCACGAATGCAACAGGACCATTTTTCGCAGACTTTAAAACTAAAACAAACTATCGCAATTCTTTAAAAGAACAGATCAATATGTGAATAATTTCAACTTCAAATTTACAATAAAACAATTCCAGTTATTTTTCAAATAGTTTGTTGTATTCTTTACATATCAATATTTTAGCTATTAACTTCAAGACATTTAGATAATTTTTTATTAATTTTGTCAGCAATGTACTGTTCACTTTTAATCTCAAACAAACGTTGTTTTAGCAATAATCCTCTTATGATTTTAAATAAAAAGCAAATAAACGTACTCTAGCAACTAAAACACACAAAAGAGTGACCCTCAAAATTCTGATTTCAATTCACCTGGCGTATATTAAACCTTCCACTTATTTGAATTACTAAACGTCCATCGATATAAGTTATTCCGTTTTATTTTTCAAAGACTAATCAACAACATTAGAAATACCTTTATGTAGTTTAGAAATTTTATATCGCATGCAGAGAAAAGTGCCAATCAGCGTTGGATCGTCTACATATAAAACAGCTTTTACAAAATTCCACAAAAGCCAAACTAACAATAACTTGCACTTTACCAATGTATCTATTGGTTCCAGAAAGACAAACCCTGCCCGCAGAACATTTAAAAAGAAACGGCTAAACACGATACAATAGCAAAAGGGGAGGCAGGGTAGGCAAAGGATATTGGCACGGCTGCATGGACTACGACTTTCATCCCTAACATAACTCTTTACGTAAACAGAAGACTTAAGAGTGTGAACTACCATCGACTATCTTTCTCATTGGGCGCGGCTGTTTTGAAGCATACCTGCATCAATTCAAACTACGCGCAAACAAAAACTGCCTATACTACGATATGACCAGAACTCTCGAACTTGCGATTCTGCAATGCTTTAGGCGGAAGGAAGATAATAGGATAATAGGGAGTTGGATTCCTTCTCTAGGTGCAGAAAAAGTAACCGTGGAAATCATAGTGGGGCTCACATTGGAAAGCGGGTCTTGTTACTACTAGTACGAAATGTGATCAAACTATTAAAAAAGCGTATAAGAATATAAAAACAGACCAAGAAAGAAAATTACGTCAATAATTCTATACCGTTAGGTAATGCCTTTTGTAAACTTGGCGGTCATATGGATACGAAAAAAGGTTTTGGTTGTAACGGTTCCTTTTAAATAATGGTCGTTTCTCCACTGTCATTGTGTCAGTGGAGTAGATTTGCATTAAATGTGGGAAAATCGTTGGGAAATTTAAAAAAAAACTAAAAAAGAATTAGCCAAATACCCAGAAATTAAAATATAAAGTTGGAAAAATGGCACAAAAATGTGAAAAAAACGGATAAAGTTGAGAAAGTGTTGCAAAAATATTGTGAAAAGTTAAAAATATTCAGAAGTTAGAATGCTAACTTATAACAAATATCTTAAAAAATACTAACAAATATCTAAAAATTATACAGTCGTACTGTATATGTCACCTCGGCGGTTATTATTTCATATTTATTGATAAACTAAACAAATTAACAAACAAAATCTACACAGCTTGGTAAAGTTCTAACAAGCATCTCAAAAGTAAATAGCGCATCCTTCTGCCCGCAGATTTGTCACCACTGCTGTAGATAATAAAGGTGTAGAAGTCGGCGTCAGTGACTCTATCACGGGCAGAGCACTCAAAGATGATATTAGTTAGTTGATGTAAGACTTTAAGATAACTAGAGATATTACTGGCAAAAGTAATTACTTACGTGATGTAAGCATAAGTAGAATAATATACAATTATGAGCAGAGGTGGACTCTAAGGTTTTTTCACATAAATCAATTACAAGCAATTTAGATCTAGTTATGCAATTATCTAAAATTGTTTGTTGTAAAAGTAACTTTTCATATTACCTAACCTTTTGACAAATGTCACTTTGATTATAAATCTATAGCTCAGTTCGTTTGTGTCTTTCGGACTGCTCCGAGCAAGTTTCATTATGACGTCACAGTTTAAGATAAGTCTCTTGCACTGTACTTTACTAACAAATAGAAGCTAGGCAAGTTGGAGTAAAGGAAATTGACAGTGACAGTTGATATAACCTACAATTATGATTTGGCTTGATTAATCATTTTTATTATTAATACTGCAAAACAAATTAACATCTTTCGCAATTAATGCAAATAATAATAACATATTTGATAATAAAATATACAAATATTGTCAATGACAATTATTTACAGTTTATTTTTATAAACGGAGTTTAAGTTAAAATTAAGATATTATAATTATTAAATAATTCGCCATTACTTCATTTCAAAATAAATGTTTAAAAATCTACCTCGGGTGGGAATCGAACCCACAACCTTTGGATTACATGTTCCTACGTTTTAGAAATAATATTTTTTAATTTTGGCGTGTTAATCCAAGCTGTGCTAACTTGGACTATTTAGTCCTGTTCGAGAGAAAGAGTAAAAAGTTCATGTTTGGAGTACACAAACGAACAAAATGCTGACTACTTAGTGCAAGTTAGGGCGGAACTAGTTCTAAAATGTTTGTACTAAATTTATGTGAACATACATGTAAATAATAGATCTACTCATGTTTAGTAGTAGTGATGCTATCACGGGCAGAAGTAAACTCTATTGATAAGCGTATAATATAAGTGTCCTTACTGAGTCTAAGCTCACGTGCTATTGTTTCAGGCTTGTCCCGCTCCGTATACGACAAAGAATACATCATATATGATCTAACTTTGACAAAATAGTATAAATGTGGGCAACTCAAAAGTTTATCAATAATTCTTATAAATCGACATCAGACGTAACATAATGAAATCATTCATATTTTTAAAGAAGTGTGAAATTTACAAAATATGATATTAAATTTTGTATTATATATGGTGAGATCATAAGTCACGCAGTACTCAAGAGTTCACTCCTCTGTAAACATATTGTTACCTAGGCGCATGAGACTTATTGACAATTTATTGCAAAATTGAAAAAAAAAACAAGGCATGGAACCAAAAACCTATCGGCCCATCGGGCGATGCCCGATAGCCCTATGGGTCGATCTACCTATAATTTCCTAATTTAACGTTTCCATATTATTTTCTTTCTACATACCTTAAAGAAAAAGTTTACAAAAAAAACCTGTATACACTGAAAACAAACGTAATTGGGGAGAAGCGGACATCATTGTAAATGTATTGCATAGACTAGCCTTAAACATCGTAAAACTAGTTGCTGCTTGCACTAATGAAAAAGCAGCATTTTTGTTGTAAAACATGTAAAATGTTAGTGTAAATGATAAGATTATAAAAAGTAGTTATAATTATAAAATGTTATAAAATACATCACATCAAACAACTTCAAATTCAATGGATATAATGACTATTTGTTAACAAAAGTCTTTATTATATTATTAAATTATCTCTAAAAATAACAAAAAAAAAATTTTCATTTTATTGCAGATCTACCAAAATAACAATTTATTTTTACTTTTTTGGAGAACACGAATTTTGAAACTACTGTTTCCATGTATATGTTGCGACTCAAGTTCAAAATCAGCCATTATTAGTATTGGCATTATGCAAATGCCCCAATTATGATAATCTATTTCCGAAATAATATTGCAACTACTACTAATATTTTGAGTTTTGGCTGGAAATTATGCGTAACGACGCCCACAACTTGGTCCATTCTAAAAATAATAACATTGCATATTAATGAAATGTGTAGTGTATAGTTGTAATAAAAGTTAATAATAATTAATAACAATTATTTTTTATTCAATTTCTCTTCAATATATTTGCAATATATTATTCCTTTTTTATTTTAGATAGGACATTGGACATCATGTTAGCTTAACTGATGTTGGGTTAGTATAACACCAAGAAATAAAAAGAAATTAAATAACCGACTAACGAAAGGTACCAGATATTATAAATAGACCGCACATTGTAATAGTGAAAGCATCGGTAGACGGCATTATCAATATTAGCCAAATCAAAGTAGGGATTATCAATATTGGACGGTCAAAACCCAAAATATTCATGTTCTAATATTATTTCGGATATGAGCCAAACAGTCTGGTCTTTAGCAATAATGACCGGCCTTTATTTATAATGAGCGCATTTCATGTTAGTTTGGAGTGTACATTATTTTGATCACACTGTATATTATATCAATTTAAATTAACACAACACCCTATATATAATATACAAAAATAATAGTAAAGCAGCTGGAAGTAGCTATTAGAAATATTATAAAATATTTAAAGTTGATCAAAAATATAACTGATTATTTATTATTTATAGATTTGTGACCTATGTGCACCGTTTTAAATTATTTAGGTTGGCATCTACGATGAAAAGCGAATGAAAGCGAAGCACAACAACTTCACAGTAGTAAACGAAAAAATCTTGAAATTTTCAGGATTGTGGAAATTTCAATCAAAATTTCTTAAAGTACGTTAAATTGCAACAAAAAATGGGTGAAAGTAAGTTATCCACAGCTGAAGCCGAATTATATGATAGACAGATTCGTCTGTGGGGTATAGAATCTCAAGAAAAGTAAGTACCGAAATTGTGAGGTTACGAATGCATGTTTTATACTTATCAACTTTTTTTGTTTACAAAAACTACATTTCAGATTACGAGCCGCAAATGTATTGTTAATTAAAATAAGAGGACTTGGCTCCGAAATTGCAAAAGATATTCTTCTCTGTGGTATAAATTCATTAACCATTCTCGATCATGGGGTTGTTACCGAAGAAGAGATACTAAAGAACTTTTTGCTTAGTCCTGATTCTATAGGGAAAAATGTAAGTTACTTTATTATAAAAGACTAGTTTTGTTAATTTATATTACAGGACTGGCTTAATAATAATAAACAATATTAAATTTATCTTGCAATTGTTTAATATGCTATATGATTACTTGTACCAGTTCTACCATGATCGAAGCAACAGTTTTGAGTATTTTATTAGATTTTCTAAATGAATTTTGCCGAATCTTTTATTACTCAAAATGGCCTTAACCCTTTTACTGGTGCAGATGCAGGCTGCTACGTCACTTCTAACGTATATACTTTTATAATCTCTAAATTAGAATAAATTATATGATTATTTCACACACAATATCGTTCACATGTTTTCAGTATTTTAACATTTTTTTTATATTGATATTTGTAATTTTATTATTTATTTACTTTTGTTTTTAATTTTCATAAAAACTTTCTAATATAAAGATGGTAGGTAATTAACATATTTTTAACAATGTCCGTGCTATTAATGCCTGT
>JARJEC010079448.1:0-12923 GCA_030264575.1 Tachinus sp. AB-2021 | reverse complement strand
GTAAGATATGGAAGTCACCAAAACAGGAAAAAGACAAAATGCCACATCACAATCCTTGTACATAAATCTGGTGCTTTTTCTCGCCTTCAGTTTGGTAAAGTAGAGAGCTTTAGTATATTAAAATGCCTGTGTAAATATTGCAATCATTGCTAAATAATATAATTTAATATTAGTCTCCCAGCCAGCAGTCATATTCACGTTACTTTTTGGTTATATTCGTGAATATAACGTCATATGACCAATAAATTACGTCTAATAGATGTCATTTTTAATCGAATAAATGATGTCTCATTTTTACTAGTTAGCCGAAAAAATAAGTTAAGATGAAATAACTTACAGATATTCAGTGAAAATCTTAAGTGAAATTAGGTAAAAGAAAAAGATGTCGGCCTGAAATTTTATCATTAATTATAAAGACTTTGTTAGTTGAAAGTTTTGATAGAAGTATTAGATGCAACTTCCTTCTAGATATTTTAATGGGTAGTGGGCTGACAATAGGATAATCGGTTGTTTACACGAATATTTTACGTCAATAACTGACGTCTGTTTCACGTTATTAAGTTACGTCAATTTCACGTTTTTAAATGATCTCTTTGGTCCCTGACATATTTTTGTCGTCATGTTACAGATCATAATGACCAAAAAATGACGTGAATATGACGTGTCTTTGCTGGCTGGGCTAGTATTGATAATTTGATGTGTGAAAGGTCTATAGACTGTAAAAGAAAATTATCAGGGTAAGTGATTAGAATAATCTATTGATCTTCTCGTATTGCTTGCAAATAGTTAGAGGTGACGGTACTTATGAAAAAGGGGTGAGCCACTCTGGACCTCAGGATGTCACCAGGTAGTGACATGAATTTTTTATTTATTAATAAAAATACCACTGGCAAAGTGTTGAAATTATGTGGTAAATATACCAAATTGTTCTCGACGCAGTACTTGTTTGCATGCCTATGATATAACATATTGTTGTGAGACCTCCGCAAACCGCACAGCCTATAGAAACAAATCTTCCGAGGCTTCATATATGTCACAAGAAGCCGAAACTAAAGCTCATGCGAATTGTATTTAATTTAAACAGCAGTCAACATGCATTAATTTATATTATGTTCATATTTTTACCAAATTTTGCATATTTAGTGAAAAAGAATCTAAGAATCGCTTGTACGAGGTCACCGGTGATGTACACATTTTTTATAATCTTAAGTTTCTCTTAAAATTCAAATTAGATGATGTAGCCATCCTGTATATTTTAATTGAATTTAATAATATATCAGTACCTTTAAATCTAGCAATGAGAGCAGGGGATAAAGTCTTGTAGAATTCTGGCAACATTTCATGCCGGCTTGAAATAATTGATTCCAAACATTTTGCTGCAGATCTTCGAACCTTCCAACTCATATCATCATCATCACTATACTCGTCATTTTCATCATCCTCTTCGTCATCCTCGCCCTCCAATGTTTCCATATGGCCATCATTTTCGTCATCCTCATCATAATTATAATTAGGATCGTATGTAATATATTGCAAACACAAATTAGTTATCTACAAAAAAATTAATCACTTTTTTTTAAATGGTTTTTAAAAATAATTTTTCACCTCGGATATGTGAGGAGTAATTTCCTTTGGACACCGATTAACAAAAGATTCAAAAGCTTGAAGACAAAACTCTCTCAACTCGTCATCATCAACCGAAATATAACCCATAATTAATGAAACAAAACTTTCAATGTGCTCTCCGAACCTATGCCCTGACTGACGGCTGCAATTGTAAAAAATTTATTTTAAATTCAAAACTGGAATGCACTAATCGATTTTAATTAATGGAAATGAAACTTACCAAACTGAAGCAACACATTGTATATAAGTCCTAGTTTGCGTATTGTTCGATTCATCAGATAAGCCGTGCTTTAAATGGTCAACTAATTTGAAATATAAAACGGTATTACAGGAAAGAACTAAATTACTGAGTGCGGCAATCGTGCGCTTCCTAACGGCCTGTCTAGGAGAAGCCAATTGAGGCAAAAGTGCTGTTAAAATGCCCCCATGGAAAGAGGATAAAACATTTCCGAATCTAGCTAATAAATCGGAGACAATATCTAACGCCTCCAATTGAACCGAGACGTCTTCTTGCTGAAATTTTAATAAAATTAATTAGAATCGATTTAAATAAAAATATATTGAGTACCCGTTCAATGGCGGTTGTAAGACGTGATGTTATATGCTTGCATATATTCCCAGATAGTCCACCTGGAGCTTGTGGAAGCTCGGATATAACAGTTTTTAATCCAATACTGGATATATCGCGCAATTGTTCCTTTTCCGATATCATATTAGTACACAAGGATTCAACAATGGTTTCCACTTGATATTCCTTGACTTTGTTAACCAGTGGCCCCAAACTATAATATTTTTTAATAGATTATAGAATAATAAGAAATTGTAACTAACCATTTCACGGCTAAATTTTGGACTTCGCCATTTTTATCCTCTAATAATTTCAGAAGCATTTTAACCACTTTTCTTTCAGAATCATCGTCTAACTTAATGCTGTCTTTTTGCAGTTCAGTCATTAAATCGTTGGTGGCCATGAATCGGAAATCCTTATCAGACGATTGCATCTATAATAAAGCATTTAGTTTAGGTTGTATTTAAAAAATATATTTATTACTGACCTTTTCCAAAAGATTTGCTATTTGATATGAAACACTAGCCATGGTGATTGAATATCTCGAATTAATATATAATGTTTATATAAAATATATGTATGTAAATTGGTATAATTTGTTAAATTAATATAGTAGAGTATTAAATTTCATGTTTGTGGGGTAATTTTCTGTTATACTACATGGGAAATAAGTTGAGAAGTACTAATGCTGGATAGAGTAATGCTAATTACTAATTAATATATTAAAACAAATAAACACAGTTACGGCTCAAAATTATAATAATCAGCACCGAAGCACACCGGAGTGCACAGCCAATACACAAATATGTCTGTAGGAGCCAATCAGTATGTATATGTACTTAATTAATAATTGTCATTCCACACTTTGGCAGCTAAAACAGTAGCTAGTTTGACGGTATGCTATGAAGTTGGCTGCCACGACTGCCAAAATAACCAATGATGCAGGTACGGAAAAAATAGTCATGCACCTGGGTGGAATACAATGTTAGGCAACTCAATTAGCACCAAATCGGGTTGCCTATATTAATACATGCTATCTTTATTATTAATGATAAAGATAATAAAAATAATAAATGGACAGTTTTTTGCGCTGATTCAGATGCACATTGATTAAATTTCTTTTATGTTCTCCAAAGTAAAAAATTTATTAATTAAGAGAAACGTCAAGTCTCGAAAACAATAGTACAGGGTGTTTGAGAAATGGAAAATATCTTTCTTATTTTAATCGGGCGCCATATTGGATTTTTTGCATGAAAAATTGCATTTTTTATTCAAATAACCAATTTGCAGCAATATAAATTCATAAACAAAAAATCATTTGTCTAGCTTCATAAATAACAAAATAAAACAGCCTTTATTTGGCTTGGGTCACTCTATATAAAGTTACTGCCCATTTCTCAAACTTGCAGTTTAAAGACATCTATATTTTTCTTAACCAATAGGCTACCTTTGTTTACAATTTTTTTTTAGATAAAATCTATATTGTCAAAATTTATTGATTAAGATAAACTTCAAGTCTCCAAAACAATAGTACAGGGTGTTTGAGAAATGGAAAATAACTTTTTTATTTTAATCGGGTGCCATATTGAATGGTTTGCATAAAAAAATACATTTTTTATTCAAATAACCGATTCGCAGCAATATAAATTCATAAACAAAAAATCATTTGTCTAGCTTCATAAATAACAAAATAAAACAACCTTTACAGCCTTATATATATATGGCTTGGAAAACCCGGTATAAAGTTACTGCTCATTTCTCAAACTTGCTGTTTGAAGACATCTATATTTTTCTAAACCAATAGAATACCTTTGTTTACATTTTTTTTAAATAAAATCTATAGATAAAAAAGTATTATCCGTACCCAGCAAGCAGAGTCGCGTCATTTTCACGTCATTTTTTAGTGATATTTGTGAATATAACGTCATATGACCAATAGATAACGTCTAATAGACGTCATTTTTAATCGAACAAATAACATTTAATTTTCGACGACATAATGACGCATTTTTAAGACGTCATATTTCCGACGTCTTGTTGACGTACGTCGCACCAGGACACGCGACTCGCCCTCTATTAGCTTCTGCCCTTACTATCTTATGCACACACCACTACACAATAACAATTCACACCTTTTACGAATCTAACCTTGTTTGGTATGGCGTTGAGTTTGAGGATGGTGAAAAATTAAGTTAAGATAAAATAACTTCGGATATTAAGTGAAAGTCTTAAGTGAAATTATTAGAAAAAAGGTTTATCATTATGCAGCAGCAAAATAAGTCAGAATATACGTCATCTAATAAATCACCATTAATTATAAACACTTTATTAGTTGAAAGTGTTGATAAAAGTATTAGATGTAATGTCCTTATAGAATGGATTGGAATGGGCAGCGAGGAGACAATAGGGTAATCGGCTATTTGTTATTTAAAAAATAAAATTTTTGTTAACGTACATATCGGTGTTCTTTTGATTGCCAGCGCAGAGAAAGAAGGCATAAGAACTCATTAAGTTACGTCAATTTCACGTTTTTAAATGCCGCTTGTGATCCCTGACATATTTTCGTCATTTTGTCGTCATATTTACGTCATGTTATAGGCCACAATGACGTAAACTATGACCAAAAATGACGTGAATATGACGCGTCTTTGATGGCTGGGTAACGTGCATTTCACAATTAATTAATTTTCACAGACTTTTGGCAATCACGATTTTTTTAAAGTTTCATGTAATTTTTATAATTTTTCACAATTTGAACGTTTGAGAAGGGGCCCGCTACTCACAATTCATAAGACGGCCCTGTTTCCGACAAAAAATGTGCTTTGCATTATATATCTTTCTCTTTCTCTCTTACCCTTATATCCACCAGCGCTTTTCCCTACAAATATGTTATAAACAAACTCTCTCTCGCTCTCTCTCTATTAGCCGTTTTCTATCATTTGGATATAGGCCTCTTTCAAATTTGACCATTGTCTTTGGTTTTGAGCAACTCGATACCAATTTAAGCCTGCGACCTTCTTTATCTCGTCGTACCATCTTTGCTGGGGTCTTCCAACACTCTTCTCCTCTCTTCCCAAGGTCTCCATCTTTTGATATACCCGTTCCAGTTTTCTGTATGTCTGGCCACGTGTCCTGCCCATTGCCATTTTAGGGAACCAATTTCTTTTATTATGTCGGAGACTTTGGTTTTTTCCTTATCCAAGTATTTGTTTTGTCGTCTCTCAGGGAAATTCCTAAAATTCGTCTTTCCATGGCTCTCTGATGTACTTCCAGTTTATGTTTCATCTTTCTGGTTATTACCCAGGTCTCGCAACCGTACGTGACAACTGGCAGTATACAGTCGTTATAGACTTTTGATTTTAAAGCCATTGGGATATTCATGTTGAAGATGTACTTTAAATTGCCGTAAGCCGCCCATCCCAGTCTAATTTTCCTATCAATATATATATATATATATATATATATATATATATATATATATTTATATATAACTATGTTTGCATTAAGGCTATAATTAATTGTAACGATATAATATATGAAAAATAGAAAAGAAAACACAAAACGTCAAAATGAAGTTTAAACCATTTGGTGTGATACAGTTTTTTGTTTTTCAATACCGATTGCGGTTCAAGAAATTTATTCAATTCGATACTAATTCGAGTCCCTGATTGTAAATTTAATTTTTGCATTCATTGATACTCCTATACGAGTCTCATTTGATTGAATAGGGATATACAGGGTGTTTTTTTTTCAAAAGTATCCACCACAGAAATCTCAGAAAATCGGAAGAAAACAAAAAAATCCGGATCTATTTTGAGAGGGACATCTTTTGACGTATTTTTGATAGGTGTGTCGGTTTCCCATCCACTCCAACAAGCATCTTTCAAAAAAATTTAAACCCACTTTATAACATCTCATTTGAAAGGTCTTTATGTCAGTAATTCAGCGGTGCCAATTTTTATTTTTATTAAAAATGTTTAAATATGCAGTCTGGAATAATTATTTCTCGAAATAATATGAAATAGGCGAAACATTTAAAAACCCCAAAAAATGTCAATTTCTGAATTCAATATTAGGATGTCCGAATATATTTGAATTCAACAATATTCATTCTGAAAATTATAAAATTAAAGTCCACAAATATAATAAGAAAAGTATTTTATTCAATTTATATTTCGACATCTATGTGCTATTATCAACGGCGATTAAATTATAAACTAAAATATTTTTATATTTTAATTATTATAATGTTTATTTAATAATGACATTTGTAAAATGCACATGTTTATAAGGTTATAATGTCAAACATTTTTTCTGACATTATACTTATAGACTGTATTAATAATATAGTTGGCATTATGCATAGGTTATATGTCAAAATTAGACACATGATGCATTTTTTTTCATAAAAATTAGCAGAATATTTAAAAATCCAGAAACAAGTCAATATTGATAATTAAAAAAAACTTCATTTGACATATTGTTGACATGTGTCAGACGCATAATAAAAAAATTAAATAAATTAAATTTTAAAAAAATAATAACAAAAAAACAAAATGTTCGCTACTGAAATTCTGACATAAAGACCTTTTAAATGAGATGTTACCACAAGTAGGTCATTCCGTTCAAAAATTTTGAAAGGTACTTATTGGAGGGGAGGGGAAAGTGACGGACATGTTAACAGTAATGGCGAATGTATGGAATTTAGCATTAGTAATAAATTTAGATTTAACATTAGCGAGTTAAATACTAATGTTGTCATATACTCATTTACGTAATTTTGGCATTGACCGTGGCTTAAAAACTTGGCCTTAAAAGTTCGTAATATTAAACTGTGGGTGATTGAATTTTGTAGTAATACGCATGCGTTATGTAGGCGAGAATCTATTAACGTCAAAAGCTACGTTCGGCAACGATTCGGTGAGGAGCGGTGTTATGGTCATGTGGCGTCAGTCTATGTGTACACTACAACATAATAAATATGTTGTAAATGCTCTTAAAATAAATATTGTCTATTTGCAAATGGCTAAAGTGAATTTGTTGTAAAAAATGTCCTGTGTGTAGGATAAACGAACGCAGCTAAATCCGATATAAGCGTCCGATCGCACGCGTATGCGCAAATAATTTATATTTAATTTTTTTGTATAAATGCATCACGTCTATATCTAAACTTATATTTAATATTAAATTTATTTTTAATGCTAAATTGCTTGGATAAATTCAGCATATGTCAAAAGACGACCCCTTTAAAATAAAAATTGACACGTTTCAGGGTTTTTAAATGATTTGCTTAGTTCGTATTATTTTTAGAAATAATTATTTCAGACTGCGTATTTTAACATTTAAAAAAATATATAAATTGGCATAGCTAAATTACTGACATAAAGACCTTAAAGAGCTTTCAAATGTGGTGTCACAAAGTGGGTCATTTCGTTTAAAATTTTTGAAAGGTTTTGTTTTAGAGAGGGGGAAAGTGGCAGATATGTCAACTGCATGTCAAAAGACGAGCCCTGTAAAATAAAAATTAACAAGTTTCAGGGTTTTTAAATGTATTGCTTATTTTATAGTATTTTGAGAAATAATTATTTCAGACTGCATATTTTAACATTTAAAAAAAATATAAAAATTGGCACCGCTGAATTACTGACATAAAGACCTTTCAAATGAGGTGTCACAAAGTGGGTCATTCCATTTACAAATTTTGAAAGATGCTTGTTGGAGGGGAGGGGGAAAGCGACAGACATGTCAACTTCATGTCAAAAGACGACCCCTTTAAAATAAAAATTGACAAGTTTTAGGGTTTTTAAATGTTTTGCTTATTCTCTATTATTTTGAGAAATAATTATTTCAGACTGCATATTTTAACATTTAAAAAAATATATATAAATTGGCACCGCTGAATTACTGACATAAAGACCTTTCAAATGAAGTGTCATAAAGTGGGTTATTCCGTTAAAATTTTTTGAAAGGTGCTTGTTGGAGGGGAGGGGGAAAATGACAAACATGTCAACTGCATTTCAAAAGACGACCCTTTTAAAATAAAAATTGACAAGTTTCAGGGTTTTTAAATGTATTGCCTATTTCATATTATTTTAAGAAATAATTTTTTAAACATTTAGATAAAATATATAAATTGACACCGCTGAATTACTTACATAAAGACCTTTCAAATGATTTGTGACAAAGTGGGTTATTCCATTTAAAATTTTCGAAAGGTGCTTGTTGGAGTGGAGGGGGAAAGATTGTCAACTATATGTCTAAATATTTTTTGTTTTTCCCGATTTTTTGAGATATGTGGATATTTTTGCGAAAACACCCTGTATAATTGATAGTAATAATGTGCTTATTGATCAAACAGATGTAAATCAAAATATAGATCAAGTTTAAAGTAATAATATTGATATTATCTTTGTATTATTATTTTGTTGTCATGCAGGCTAACTCATCTCATAATCTATAAAATCAAGAGATTAATATTTAAATAATTATTTTGTGGCAGTGCCATCTATGTTTAAAATGGTAAAGGAATGGTTCGACATAAAACAATAGAGCGCTGCAGTAAAATTTAAATTTTGATTATATTTATATAAACAATCAATCTTATTAATATCATACTTTGCCCGTCCGTTAATTAAGCTGATAAGAGTATTATATACTTATACTATTTATAGAAAATGTAATAGGATAAGCACAGCAATAGATAATACTTGGCCCAATCTTAATCCGACGAACGAATTTAAGTGAAGCTTAGAATTACATTGGAATTCTATTAGTATTAAGTAGTGACCCGAACAAATCATAGCAATTAGCTCCCGCGTACCATTCGTTTACGTGGGAAAAAACAAACATGATTTTCTTAGTTTTACTTGTCACCATTGTATTAATACTTTCAATTGCTTTAATTGCGGAATTGCATAATACTTACCATAGTGACCCAAAGCGAGTTAACAAATTTCCAGGACCGAAGTATTTTCCATTTTTTGGAAATTTTTTCGATGTAGTTCGCAGCCCGGGTAAGTTATTATTTTTAATAATGTCAGCATCATAATATTACTTATAATTTTTCAGAGGATATATTTGTAATACTAAGGGATTTTGCATTAAAGTATTATCCAAGTTATAAATTATGGTCGTGTGCGTGTTTCGGGGCTGTCAATATTGTCGGGCCTGAAGATATGCAGGTAAAATTATTATTATTTATTAATTTATTGTTATTATTATTATTATAATTATTTTAAATTTTAGTTAGTTTTATCAAATGTGGTCCATAATGAAAAAAGTGCAATGTATTTGCTGCTTAATGAGTGGCTAGAAGAAGGCTTGTTAACTAGCTCAGGTTATTTCCTATCAATATTAGTAATAATAAATAAATAATAAATATCTTTATAGGGGAGAAATGGCAATACAGGAGAAAATTGCTAACGCCTACTTTCCACTTCAATATATTAAAACAATTTGTTTCAATTTTCAATAAACATGCTAATACATTTTGCGCTAATTTGTCATCAGAGGAACGAGATGTTAATGTTTTACCATTTGTCCACTCATGTTCTCTCCGAACAATTGCTGGTAAATATTATGTTGCAATTAATGACGCAAAGTTTTTATAATTTGATTGCTGTAAATTGCCTAATTTGCAGCAATCAAATTTATTAAATTAGGTGATTTTCTAATTGTTTTATATGCGACAAATTTAAATTAAAATGCAGTTAAGCAATTAAAACTAATTTATTCGTAGAAACGGCAATGGGCACCAATTTAACCGACGAAGGTGGCGAAAAAAAATACAGAAACGCAATCCACAGGTAAATTTATTTTTTAATCAAATCAAAATTTTATTCAGCGATTTTTAGGATGGGAGAATTGAGTGTTTATCGTATTATGCGTCCATGGTTTTATTTCCGAATTTCTTACATTTTCTCAAGAGGCTATTACGAAGAAAGATTGCTTTTGAAATATTTGAAAGATTTCACTAAAAATGTGATTAAAGAACGCGAAGAAAATTTCAGTGAGAATATTTTGCAGGAACCTGAAAATGATTGCGATACAAACTTAGGCACAAAGAAACGCCTGGCTATGTTAGATTTGTTGATTTCTGCTAAACAGAAAAATCAAATTAATATGGCCGGAGTTGTTGAAGAAGTCGATACATTTATGTTTGAAGTAATTCAATTTATTTATTAATATTATATTAATTATTATTAATTTAATTAATATATATATAAATTATTTATTAATAATTTATATTAATAATTACATTTTAGGGCCACGATACTATTTCAATGGCAATTTCATTTTGCTATATGTTGCTGGCATGCAATAAAGACGCGCAAGATAAAATTTACGAGGAATTGAAAGATATATTCGGGGACTCAAAACGTGACCCTAATTATGAAGACCTAAATAATATGACTTATATGGAAATGTGTATTAAAGAGTCCCTTCGTTTATACCCAAGCGTTCCATTGATATCACGAGTTGCTGGAGAAGATATTGTAACCAGTGCTGGACATGTAATACCGAAAGGATTTACAATTATTCTTCATATTTATGATACGCATAGAAATCCAGATTTATATCCAAACCCTGATAAATTTGATCCTGAACGCTTCCTCCCCGAAGAATGCAACAAAAGGCACCCGTATGCGTATTTACCTTTCAGTGCTGGTTCTAGAAATTGTATAGGCCAGAAATATGCAATGCTAAGTTTAAAAACAATGCTCGCTGCCACTATTAGAACTTATGAATTGTTACCAGTTGATACCCCCGAAACTATTACACTTATTGCAGATATCGTTCTCAGAAGCAAAGATGGAATTAAAATGAGATTTAAGCATAGAAATAAGCAATAACTTAGAATTGTTTGCTTGTAATCGGTCAAGACTTACATTTTGTAAATGTCAAATGCACTAAATATTACAATTAGCAATGTTTTAATGGTATTTTTTTAAATAAATTAATTTTGTAACAAGCATACTTTAACTCCATTTATTATTTATCATTTATACATTTTTTTAAGTTTCAGAAAATTTTATGTATTTTATTGTATGTCGGGCTATGTGTCGATTGACCAAACCATGGTTTAATTACCAATAACAAAATTTTTTTAGGACGTAGTGAGATATTGTCTCAAACAAGTGGATCTTTAAAAGAAATTGCGCATAGTATTATAGTGGGCCCCAAACTTTATTACTTTACATTATTGGATTAGTCCATTAGTAGTCTTCTACGGGCTGCATTAAATAACAATCTTTTTTCTTTTATACATGTAATAAAGGGGCAAATAAACAGAAATATCTACAGAAAATGTAAGAATAATTATAGTACAACAGTTTTTATAGCATTCAGGTATAATTTTAATAAGACTTGCAAATATAAAGGTTTAATCCAACTAAATTACACAAGTCCCTAATAAAGTAAAAATTTCTTTGGGCCTACCTATACCTTACTTTTTTCTGCGCAAGTTCTGATGTCAACTGAACTTGTCCTCCTCCAATTGATGTATTGTTGCAATTATAGTTTAGGTAGCTTGGTTTCTGCTTTGCGGAATTCACACAGTCAAGCAGCAACAACGCATGCTACTCCGGTCAATTTCTACTATTTCTACCTATAACCAGGGGCGGGTTGGCTATATGGACAATGTGAAAAATTCTACATGCCGTGTAAGTAAGCAATCGGACGGTTGTGCTAGATAGACAGCACGCGGAGTGGGTCGGTAGAAACCAACCACGAGTCACGGTATCTCACCCCAGCGGTATAGTAGGTGACTACTTAACGGTACCTAATCCGTGGTTAACGGTGACAAACGGTATCTCACCCCAGCGGTATAGTAGGTGACTAGTTATTTGTACCTAATCCGTGGTTAATGGTGACTGACGGTATCTCACCCCAGCGGTATAGTAGGTGACTAGTTAACGGTACCTAATCAGTGGTTAACGGTATCTCACCTCAGCGGTATAGTAGGTGACTAGTTAACGGTACCTAATCCGTGGTTAACGGTGACAAATGGTATCTCACCCCGGCGGTATAGTAGGTGACTAGTTAACGGTACCTAATCCGTGGTTAATGGTAACTAACGGTATCTCACCCCAGCGATATAGTAGGTGACTAGTTAACGGTACCTAATCCGTGGTTAATGGTAACTAACGGTATCTCACCCCAGCGGTATAGTAGGTGACTAGTTAACGGTACCTAATCAGTGGTTAACGGTATCTCACCTCAGCGGTATAGTAGGTGACTAGTTAACAGTATTTAATCCGTGGTTAACGGTGACTAATGATATCTGACTCCAGCGGTATAGTAGGTGACTAGTTAACGATACCTAATCCGTGGTTTACGATGGCAAACGGTGGCTATCGCAATACCGCTGGGGCCACTAATAAGAAATAAGAGGTCACCAATAAGAGATAAAAAAGTCACGTGGTTGATTTCTACCGACAGACCCCATAGGTTACTACCGATCCACTCCATGTGCTGTCTGTCTGGACCAACCGTCCGATTACCTACTCGTGTACAAATTGTACTATTACAGCCGTTTAGTATACAGGGTGTTCAGAAAATTTCGCTCCGCTCAAATATTTCGAGAACATGTCGAATTAAAACGGAACAAATTGCACTCTTAAAATACACTGCTCAAAACAATTAGCGGACATTTTATGAAAACGTTAATAAACAAACAGTCAATGGAAATATTATTTTCTAATATTTTGTATAGTTTAACTGCAATTTT
>JARJEC010079403.1:0-11785 GCA_030264575.1 Tachinus sp. AB-2021 | reverse complement strand
CTAGTACCCCAAAATGTCTCTGCGTCGCCAGTTGTTTGAGCCGTTCAGGCGAGTTCTGGCGGCGCTTAATAAACCCTTCTTGCGTCAGCGGCACAAGCGGGGTTAAGGGGCGGCCAGCCCCTTACGCGGGTGGGTTCCAAGGGCAGGGCCTGCGGAGGCCCTCCCCTTGGCGGGGTCTTAGGGGCGAGCAGCCCCTATACTTTAAATTGTTCCTCTACCATATTAAAAATAAGATAAGACGTTATGGTATGAAATTATAAATAATTTCAGCATTAGACTGCTAGGGCTCTGCCCCACACCCCGCTTGGGAGAGGGTGGGCGTCCACCCTATCCCAAGACCCAACCCCCGTCAGGGGCTAACGCCCCTTGAAACCCCATTTTCGTTTTTTTAGTGAGCTTATCGTTGACCCGCCCAGAACTCGCCTGAACGGCTCAAACAACTGGGCGGGTAGTGAATAGCAAAATATCTAAGCATTTAAAGCTATTTGCCTTGCTTTAAATGCTTAACAATCTACAAACAGTTAATGCTTGACGAGATATACATAAACTTCGCCGCCAGCTGTTTGAGCCGCTCAGGAGAGTCTTGGGGGCGAAAACCATCCATAACTTACATATCACTTATGGATAAAGCATTTAAATAATATAGTTTACAGTATTATTTAAAATTATAATTTTTAAATTTTTATGGGACTTGAACTTCTCTCATAAAAATTTTAACTTTGATAAAATGCCAACTTGACAGCATCTAGTTTTTAATTTAGCATAATTTGAGTACTTTGAAATTTTCAAGTCTATCTTGTTTCAATTTTAAGATATTACAAATACTGTAGTTATAGGCGAATCACAGCTCTGAAATATTTAAAAGAATAAAGTGAATAAGATGGCCACTGGCATTTTTCACATACCTTTAAGCGCATTTCATGCCTATGGAACAGGAATTTCACAAAGTGCGCATAATGTGGCTAATTTGCTAACACCCCGTTTTAAAGCAGGGCAGGTAAATTTTAGTGAACTTCCAGCTCATAAAGGTGTTTCGCCTGTAATTAGCCCAGATTCGCTCATTGCTTCTGCAAGATCATCTCATATAAATGTTCCTCGCAAACCACTTATACAAGCCTCCAACACTGATCTCGTCAAAGAAATGACCAATTTAATATCTTATTCACGTACTTACCAAGCCAATGCAAAAATAACTAACAGCACTGATGCCATGCTGGGCATGGTGATAGATATGAAAGTATAAATTTAAAATTACAAGTTGATAGCTTAAGTTTTGTGATGATTTTATTCATTTTTGAAATATAGAATTATCAGTAAGTGTAAAATAGTTAATTTATTTCGAGCCTTTTAGGTTCAGGAGGTTTTTATGAAAATTATTAAAAATTTTTCAAGTGTTTTAGTTTTGTTTGCTCTTCTTTTAGCCGCCCCTTTTGCCCTAGCGCAAGATAACCCCGCTAAAGGATTGATTTTACCAGGCGATATCAGCGTTGAGTTGGCTCAAAAAGCCATAGAAGCAGGTATTAAAGAAGCTCAAAGCCAAGGGACTTTAATGAATATAGCCATAGTGGATGCAGGCGGCAATCTTAAGGCTTTTTGCCGCATGGATGGTGCCTTTTTGGGTAGCATTGATATTTCTATTAAAAAAGCTGTAAGCGCACGTTATCTTAATATGTCAACTTCGCAATTAGGCGAAGCCTCTCAGCCTGGCAAAGAGCTTTATGGTATTGAGGTTACTAATAATGGAATGATAATTTTTGGTGGCGGTGAGCTTATTAAAGATAAAGACGGCACTATCATTGGGGCTATAGGTGTTTCAGGCAGTTCTGTCGCCAATGATGTGGCAGTAGCCAAAGCCGGAGCAGCCGCTGTTTTAGAGGCTAGCTCTGCTAAAAAATAAAAATTTTATTTTTACCTCGAAGGGGCATTGCTTAGCCGTAAAATTTTAGATTCGCTTAAGTCTAGGGTGGGAAGCGATTTTGTCGCCTCCTCACCGCTAATTAAACTAAAGAGGCGGGCAATTCGTTGCCCGCCTCTTTAGTTTAATGGCGTTGTGTCGATGATATGCTATTGATTTAAATGTTCGTTTGGCAAGAAGAAAGTTTATGCTCGCCTCACTTTGGGGTATTAACTCATTTAAAATCGCGGCGGTTTAGGCCAAATTTCATCATTCGATAACTAAGTAGTTGTCGAGAAATGCCAAGCAGTTTGGCGGCTTTAGTAACATTGCCCCAGGTCTCGCTTAGTGCTTGCCGCAGAAGTGATTCCTCATGCTTTAAACGCTCCGCTAAGCCTCCCCCGAAAGGCATGGCGGAAAAGTGTGGCGGAGATAGGGGTTGAGAGGCCTCAGCGGGCAAGTCGTGAGGGCTTGGCTGCCAGTTACTTTGTACGGCTTCATTGGAAAAAGCCTGCAAGTAATGATCAGGGACATGTTCAAGGGTGACGGCGTGTTCACTTCCGGCCTGAGCTAAACTTCCAGCCACCATGTGTTCTAATTCGCGCACATTACCGGGCCAACGGTAGGCCCGCATAAGTTTCCATAGCTCTTCATCTAGGCTGACGGCCTGTTTGCCAAGAAGATTGTTATATTTATTTAAAAAATGATCAACCAAAGATTCCAGATCGTCTGGGCGGTCTCGGAGTGGTGGTATGTTAACTACTACTACTGCTAGACGGTAAAAAAGGTCAGGCCGGAGGCTGCCAGAGCTTAGGGCCTCCTGCGGGGAGGAACCAATAGAGGCAATTAGCTTGAAATCTAAATCTATCAAGGCGCTGGACCCTATCCGGCTGATGCACATTTCCTGCACGGCCCGTAAAAGTTTGGGTTGAAGCTCCAAAGGCATAGAGTCTATTTCATCTAGATAAAGAGCACCGCCTTTGGCTTCTTCCATTAGCCCTGGGCGGTCGATGGCTCCAGTGAAGCTGCCTTTAACTGTGCCAAATAAAAGCCCTTCTAGGAGCTGCCCAGGAATGGCTGCACAGTTGAGAGCTAGGTAAGGAGCCTTCCTTCGGGTAGAACTTTGATGAATCAGCTTAGCCAACATCTCTTTACCGCTGCCGGTTTCTCCGCTGATTAAAATTGGAAAAGGGTTGGAAGCATTGCTGCGGGCTGTTAAAAGAGCTTTTTGAAACTCTTGGTTAGCGCCAACAATAGTTTTTCGAGGTAAGTTTATGGGCACTGTCCCAGGCCATTGAATGGGCTGGCTGCTATAGGCTCGGCTCTGGTATTCCCCCAAAAGCGGTTGGGTGAAGCAAACTGACCCGCTTAGGCGGCCTTTTTCAAAAATGGGATAAACCCAGTAGGCGGCATTAACTTCCCGCCCTTTGAATGTACGGTAAGGAAAAATATAACCCAAAATTGGCTGAGCTGTTTTTTGAGAAATATTCATTATATTTGGCCCAGCCAGAGGAACTAGTGTTTCCAGCTCTATGAGCCCCAGAACTTCCGAAGGGTTAAGAGCATCTATTTTACCATGGGCCTTGTTATAATAAGTTATTCGCCCTTCCAAGTCGGTCATTATTATGCCTAAAGGGAAAGAGTCAAAAATCTCTTGAAGCTGTTTAACGTTAGAGCCTAAGGCTTTGATAATGTCATGGGTTTTTATCTTGGCGGGCATGCTTCATCGCTCCTTTATAAATATTTGCTAAGCTTGCTTTACTAAGTTACGATTTTGATTAAAAATTTACTGGCAATTTGGATTCCCCTTGAGATAAGCAAATTAATATACTTGTCGTCTAGGCCCGAAGGAAGATTGTTCCACTGTAATATCTTAGATTAACTTGCTTCTTCTTATTATTAATCCATAAGGCTTAAGAAGATCTTGTGTGTGTTTATTAAAAAATATTTTCGAGATAATATGCAAATATTTTTGCATATTATCGCAAAAATAGCAAAGCTAATCTTGCGATAATGCCTGTCTGAATAATAACATAATATTCAGGTAAGTATTAACTAGCTTAATTTCTGTGTGATTTTTAAAGTTTTGTTTTTGGTCTGTTTTTTGCTTGTATTAGAAAAGTAACTGACCAGTTTTCCCAGACAATTAATTGTTGATAACCTTAGGCCGAGAAGTCACTTTACGATTTTGTGGCCTTGGATAATTTTTTTCTGAAACAAGTTGCGATCGCTCAAAAACATCAATAAAGTCTCGTTTAAACCAGCCCACGCCAATAAGGCGGGGGAAGAACGGAGGTATATCATATGAGACGTGATAAACATGCGGGTTTTAAAACTAGTGGGGGGTTCCGCCTACAGCCTTTTACCCAAGAGGAGTTGGAACATATCCACCGGGCCACGCTGGAAGTGTTGGAACATACAGGTATTTTTGTTCAACACGAAGAAGGATTGAATTATTTTGCTGAAGCTGGAGCAAAAGTTGACAGAAAAACTAATGTTGTTAAAATACCAGCTTTTATGGTTCATGATGCGTTAGATTCGGCTCCACAAAGCGTGATTATGCACGCCCGCGACCCTAAACGGGATGCGTTAATTGAAGCCAATAGGGTAGCCTTTACTAACTTTGGGGAAGCCCTGTTCATTTATGATATAGAAACCGGTGAACATCGGGAAACAATGAAGAAGGACCTAGAAGAGCTAGCCCGTGTCATTGATACAGTAGATGTTATATCCGTAGTTGAGCAACCAGCAGGTTCTCATGATGTTGACCCTAAAATCGGTCATTTACATGATTATGAGGCTTTGGTTAACAACACCTCTAAACACATAGTGATGATGCCTCATGGGGCGGAAATAGCTGAAAAGCTAGTTCGCATGTCGGAAATAGTGGCTAAAGCCCATTTCCCTGATGATCCGGTTGAAGAACACCGTATTATGAGCTTTTTGGTTTGCCCAGTCAGCCCATTACGCTTATTAGAGCATAGCTGTGATGTAATTATTGTGGCCGCTCGTAACAACTGTGTTTGTAACGTATTGTCTATGGCTATGGCTGGTGGTTCCAGTTCAGTGCATTTGGCCGGAACCCTAGTTACTCACAATGCTGAAGTTCTATCTGGTATTGTTTTAAACCAGTTGGTTAATCGTGGCGCACCAGTTATTTACGGTAGCTCCACCACAGCTTTTGATTTGCGCACAGGCGCAGCCGCTGTTGGTTCTCCTGAACTTGGTATGATCGGGGCCGCTGTTGGGGCTATGGCTCAATACTACCAGTTACCCAGCTGGACGGCCGGTGGGTAGGTGGATAGCAAAATACCCGATGCGCAGGCCGCTTACGAGACTACTTTGACCGCATTATATCCAGCGTTGGCAGGTGTCAACTTGATTTATGGTCTTGGTATGCTCGAACTGGGAGTGACCTTTGATTATGCGCAGCTTATGATAGATTCTGACATTGCTGAAATGATTCTTTACAGCTTAGGCGGAATACCGGTTAATGACGAAACTCTAGCGGTTGAGGCTATCAAACAGGTAGGACCCTTTAAAGATTTCCTCACCCACAAGAGTACGTTTAATCACCGCAAAAGCCAATCTTTTGCTCCACTGACAGATAGGCGCATGAGACATAACTGGCTTAAATCAGGCTCAAAGGATATGACCAGCAGAGCTTTGGAAAAAGCCCGTAATATCCTGGCCACTCATAAACCGTTGCCCATCCCTGATGAAGCCCGTAAGGCTATTAGAGAATATGTGGCTAACGCAGAAAGAAAGAGAAATATTCCTGTGTTTGGCGGGGAATAATATTAATTTATAGCCAAAAATAAATAAAGCGCGGATTTCCGCGCTTTATTTGTTTTAAGCCAATGCTTAGCTGACGCTTTGACTGGAAGCGTAGTCCGCCCATTTTTATAGCTTGTGGCTAATATATTCCGGTCCATTATCACAAGGTATAATTTTAGGTTTACCACGCCACTCAATTATTTGCTCCAAGGCTCTGAAAACAAAGAAAGATCGGCTTCTATCGCCAGTCCTTCACGGTTAAAGTAATCAATTACATTGAAAAGCCTGATGCTGCGGCCATCATAAAGCTGCTGATCATGCATAAAATCCATCGACCACACTTCGCCCCGAAGGGGCATTGCTCCGCCGTAATATCTTAGATTAACTGAGTTTCGGCCGGGAAGTGAATAAATCGCTTCATCACCTTATTAATCGTTTCCGGCTCTTTTAAACGCTCCGGTTTTTCGCGTTTTAATCGTTTTTTAGGCTTGATTCTTAAATTAAGCTCTAGCTCGCAATAAATACGGTAAACACGCTTATGGTTCCAGCCAAAGCCTTTAACATTACGTAAATACAAAAAACAGAGCCCACCCAAGTTCTCCACATAGAGACTAAATTTTCCAGCCAATCAGCTATCAGCGCATTTTCATCTGATAATTTGGGCTAATTCCTATAGCAGGACTTGCTTATTTTAAAGGCTTCATAAGCCTGACGTTGGTTTAGGCGCTTATCTCTTACTGCTTTTTGGGCCATCTCACGCCGGCAAGATGGCCTTAATACTTTTTTTCAAGGGCCTCTTTTAAAACCTCTGATATAAGCTGAGATTCTGCATACATCTTTTTAAGCTGACGGTTTTCCGCTTCCAGTTCTTTCATTGTAGATATTAGGGATGTATCCATGCCGCCATATTTCGAGCGCCAGCGGTAAAATGTGGCGCTAGCTCATGCCATGTTCGCGGCAAAGGGCCGCTACGGGAACACCGCCAGCGGCTTGTTTTAAAATTGAGAGAATTTGACTGTCGCTAAATTTTGATTTTTTTATGTAGAAATCTCCTCTAGTTATTTTATGAGAATTTTCTACTTTTAAACAGTACTTTTTTTAGGGGGGATTACCATCAAAGCACATTGCCGCATAAAGTTAAGCGATCTTGGCTGACAGCCGTTATCGCTTAAGGTTTAATTTGTGACCTCTTACGCCATGAGAAAACTGTGTATTGACAGCCGTATCAAGGGTTTTAAGGCAATCTTCGGCCTTGCTTTGATAGCCAGCTGCAAAGTCGACAATTTTCTTTGAGTATCAGTCCAGCACCATCACAAGATAAACCCAGCCAGCCTCAGTCATAACTTTGGTCGATATGCTTACTTAAACTTAAGCTTACGACATATCCAACAAACCTCTTATTATAACTCATAATCACATTGCCTACAGGTTGCGTGCGGTGAAGAGGCAATCAATTCGCTTATCGTCTGAGACTTAAGCGAATCTAAGATATTACGACAAAGCACTGCCCCTTCGTAGCTAGTACTTAGACGATTTTCTTGAAAAAACGGCGCTTTAATGCTAATGTATTTTTGCTACAGAATTAAATTCTGTGAAGCGATTAATTCACTTCTCTGCCAAACTGTCGCTAAGCTTATTGGCGTTCTGCGGCCCATTGTCCTTATCGAGGCAAAAAATCAAAAGAGAAAAAATGAAAAAGAAACAATTAAATATAAGTCATGAAGATCTTGATATTCGACTAAACTGTTTTGGCGAATTTAACGATAGAGATCTAATATGTCTTAATCTATGCGCTTTAAGTATAAACTGTGCCATTGCTAAAAATAAATTTTTAGGTTTTCACTTACTTGAAGAACCATCTCTAGGTTTTGATAACGCAGATACTTTCGAGGCAGAATAAATATGTTGGCTGAGCCATATAATAAAATGCTAAAAAAGAAAACAATTCACTTTCCAGAAAGAGCAATGTTTAAGCAGGAAAGCTTAAGTGGCACTTTGCGCCCTTATATTGGCGAAGCCTGCAAAGGTGCATTATCTAGCCTTAATGGCTTAGATTCGCTTAAATTTCGGCCAAAAAGCGAATTAATCGCTTTCTCCCCTTTAAAAAGTATCGCATCTACTGCACTTTTTAAGAAAGATTTTTTTTATTTTATATGTATTGTATTTACACTTATAGCTACAGCCGCCTGCAGCTCACACAGCAAAGAAGCTTGGATGGATTTAAGCGCCAGAGGAGCTGGTTACGACTTTACACCAATTAACTTTGATGTGCCCCCCTTTGCCTTGGCTGGGCTTTTAAAAGTTAAACAAAATTCAAAAGATCTTGTGGTTTATATTGAAGGCGACGGGCGGGGTGTAGTTAGAGGAAGAGTTAGCTTAGATCCAACACCGACGAAGGCCATGGGTTTTGAGTTGGCCAAATCTGACCCAGCCCCCGCAGTGCTTTATTTAGCCAGAGTAGGGCAATTTCAACCTGAGCAAACCGGGAAGAAATATCAAGAATATTGGTCTAATAAAAGGTTATCAGCGGAGTCGGTTAAAGCAGCCAGTTTGGCTCTTGACCGCGCTAAAACTATGTCTGGCGCCCAACGCTTACATCTAATAGGTTATTCAGGTGGGGGAGGCTTGGCTATTCTTTTAGCTCAAGAAAGGTCAGATGTGGCCTCGCTGGTAACAGTGGCAGGGCTTATAGACACCGGGTGGTGGGTTAAAGAAAAAAATTTTCAGCCTTTAAGTGGCTCACTCAACCCGGCAGATAAAGCCATAAATATTAGCCACATCCCCCAAGTGCATTTTTATGGCGTGGATGACTCCATTATACCCCCTGCAATGAGCGCCCACTTTCAAACCTTGGCTCCATTCAGTAATTTTAAAAGAGTTGAGGTCAACACTAATCACTGGAGGCTGTGGCCTGATATCTGGGCCAGCCTATTAAACCAACATGCCCTGATTATTAGGTGATAAAATATTATACTTTCAGCTAATGAAGCTAAAAGGCCAATGCTAAAAGGACCTCGCATTTTAGATTTGGCCTTTCTTTTTTTATGAAAAATCTCAGATAATGCCTGCATGAGGTATGTGATATACTTGTTCTGTAGGCAAGCTCTAAAAATAGTTTTTTTGCATTATTTTTATTTCTTAATGATCTTAAGCAAACTTCCGGTAATCCTCCCCCAAAAAAACCTGTTTAAAAGTAGAATTTTCTCATAAAAGAACACCGATATATTGTTTATACCGATAATTATCGCAACTATAATGCCTTGAATGTTAACGATTTTTATCACAAATAAATTAAACATTCTCAGTTTTTTGTAAGTGGTAAAATCATATAAATGGCGTTGGAAATTTCTGAAATCAATCAAAAATAATTTTAAGAAAATATAATAGAATTGACAAAAAGTACCCCCATTTATTTTTAAAAGAATGCGAGTTTTGCTTCAATTATGGTACTCTAAAACAAGAGATGAAAATACTTAGATTATGGTGTAATATTTAACCTATATCTAATATAGCTCCAAATTTTATCTACAGGAAATAAAAATGTCGAGCCACCCCAAAGAAAGCTTTTCAGGAAGAGAAAAAAATACAATATCAGATACAAGAACAGAAAATGATGATTTTTCTTTTTTTGTTTCATCGCCTCCAAAGCTTGATGAACTATCTTTTGATGGAGTATTTCGCAATAAATATAGCCCCTTAGCTGGCACAGATGAGGCTGGGCGAGGCCCTTTGGCTGGGCCAGTAGTGGCTGCTGCTGTGATTTTGAACCCAGATGAAGTTTACCCTGGCTTGGGAGATTCAAAAAAATTAAGCGCTCAAAAAAGAGAAAAGGCCTTTGAGCTTATTTCGCAAAAAGCTTTGGCCTTAGCTTGGGCAGTGATTGAAGCCCCTGAGGTGGATAAGCTTAATCCCTTGGTTTCAGCTTTAATGGCCATGAAAGAGGCCGTTAATAAATTAAGCCTTAAGCCAGCTTTGGTGTTGGTGGATGGGAATCAAGCCCCTGAGATTGATATCCCATTAAAACTTGTGGTTAAGGGAGATGCCAAGTCTCTTTCAATAGGGGCGGCTTCTATTGTAGCTAAAGTTGTGCGTGACCGCTTGATGTTGAAGTGGCATCAGGCCTATCCTCAATATGGTTTTGACCGCCACAAGGGATATGGCACGGCAGTGCACCTAGAAGCTCTTCGTCGTCACGGCCCCTGCCCTTGTCATAGGTTTAGCTTTAAAGGTGTTGGAAAAAGAACTGAGCTTTTTTCTTTGTTTTGAAAAATAATCATATCCCGCCGAGTATGACACTTAAGCGAGGGCTGCTAAGAACGGGAACGGGGCCCTTCGGGCTAAGGTTTGAAAATGGCTGACAAACGGCATGAGTTGGGGCGGCGTGGCGAAGAATTGGCCGCCGCCTATTTAATAAAAAATTCTTATAAAATTGTGGAACGTAATCATAGAAACGCTTTAGGCGAGCTTGACCTGGTTGCGCTTGACGGGACTTGCGTTGTCTTGGTTGAGGTAAAAAGCAGAAGCAAAAGCGGACGGGCTCCAAGCGAGGCTGTTAATTATACTAAAATGAAAAAATTGACAACTGTAGCAGAATTATATTTAAAAAGTAAAAAATGGACAGAGCGTCCAGCTCGCTTTGATGTTGTGGAAGTTATTATTCAAGTTGGTTCAGCGCCTGTTATCAGGCATATAAAAAATGCTTTTGCGGCGGTTGATTATTAATGATTGAGAAAAAAAAATTTGTTGGAGGACTTTATCTGGTGCCTAGTCCCTTGGGCAATTTAGGCGACATAAGCCAAAGAGCAGTAGAAGTTTTAAGCCGAGTTGATTTGATTTTGGCAGAAGACACCCGGCGTAGCCTTAAACTTATAAACCACTTAAACCTTAAAAAAAATATTCAAAGTTACCGTGAGCAAAACCATAAAATAGCTTGGCCTAAAGCCGCTGAAATTTTGCGTGAAGGCGGGGCTGTAGCTCTTTTGACAGATGCGGGCGCACCTTCTATATCTGATCCCGGCTCTGTCTTGGTCAGTGCCGCTAGGGCAGAAAAAATAAAAATAATAGCTTTACCAGGGCCGTCGGCAGTTATATGCGCCCTTATGGCTTCAGGCTTTCCAGCCGATCGTTTTTCATTTGCTGGCTTTTTGCCGGTAAAAAGCAAAGAAAGGCGTGAATTTTTACTTTCTTTAGCTAAGAATCCATGGACTATAGTTTTTTTTGAAGCTCCTCACCGCCTAGCTGCTTCCTTGCTTGACTTTGCTGATATTTTTAAAAACCGTAAAGCCCTTATTGCCAGAGAAATGACTAAAATTCATGAAGAATATCTTTTTGGGGTTTTAACAGAGCTAGCTGTCGAAGTGAAAGAATCTCCACGCAAAGGCGAAATTACAATTGTAGTGGAGGGCTATGACGGCGGCGAAGAGGAAATATTTTTAGATTTGGATAAAATAAAAGAATTAGCCCTAAATGACCCAAGACCTACTAAAGTTTTGGCGGCTGAACTAGCTAAAGAAAGTGGGCGGGGGCGGGGCGAGATATACCAGCTTTTATTGGAATGGCGGGAAGGAAATAAAGCCCGTGGCTGAGGTTATAAAAGATTGGGATGCTTTTAAACTTGTGGCAGTGCCTCTTGGCGGGGCAATAGCCGTAAGAGGGCTCAAAAGAGGCCGCCCACTTTCTGCGGGCGAAACTATAGCCCATCATCCGGGCCCACTTAAAGGTGACTTACATTCCCCGATTAACGGCTTAATGTTAGAGGCCAATGAACGGGAAATAATTATTCAGCGTGACGCTGGAGCTGTGGGAAAGACACCAGCCCCGATTAATTTTTCAGGCCTTAGCCCAGTGGAGCTAGCCCAAGCTTTTAAACATTTAGGGCTAGATGTGCCGGAAGTTTACCCTGGTGATCCATTTATTGTGCAGGCTTTTGATCCAGAACCCGGCCTTAATTGTTCCCCGGCTCTTTTTTTTGAACAGAAAGAAACCATAATGGCGGGGCTCACGGCTTTAAGGGCTATATACCCTGATGAAGAGATAATCTGGGCGGTGAGTGAAGCTGGCTTGGCCCCAGAAAAGGCCGAGTATAAAGTCGTAAAAAAGTCCTATCCTTATACA
>JARJEC010079340.1:0-13301 GCA_030264575.1 Tachinus sp. AB-2021 | reverse complement strand
GTGCGTGTGCGTGTGCGTGTGCGTGTGCGTGTGCGTGTGCGTGTGCGTGTGCGTGTGCGTGTGCGTGTGCGTGTGTATAATAAATGTGTACAAGTGTCTTTCGCTTGTTGTGTTTCAGTACTATGTTTTAAATACTATCAAATCCGACTGCTATTAGTGATGGTTCTAATGGTTTCCCTGATTTCCTTTCTACTTGTGAGATTTTTTATAATCTCAGAAGCCTGTCGATACTCATTCAGAAAGCGTTCCACTTTTGTGTTAATTTCTTGTTGTCCGTTCGTTTCGTCTTGGTTTAATACATCAGGCGGCTGTTATTATTCAAAATTCAGTTATTAATTAAATTTAAAAATTACCAAATTAGTATAAATAATAATATTTTGTGCAATTTTTTTGGCTTTTTATTAAAATATTTTACGTTTTATTGTTATTTTATTATTATTGTATAAAGTTATATTATTTTTGATTAAAATTTCAATATTAAATTTTATTACTAAGAAACAAAACACTAATCTATTAATTATAAATCTGCAATTTTAAAGGTTTGATGCTCTATATTACACCCTCCAAACCTCAAATCTCTATGTTAGAGGATAACGCTAAAAACATCCTTCTTGGGTGGACCACATTGTATACTCAGATTGGTTTCACTATTGTAATTCTGTTGTCCATTATTGGTCAATTATTTTATATAATAATATTTACATAAGGTTACAAATAATAGTCATTCAATTTGCTTATTATTATAATATACTAAGATTTTATTGCCAAAATTAAATAATTGGCACAACTGCTTACTTACGGTGCTAGTGCTAGTGTGCTGTAATATTACACACACTAGCACCGTAAGTAATAGCATTTGTAAAATTATATTTTAGTAGTAAACTTGCGTCATTTACACGCTAGTCGTCGTAGATACAAGCTTTTAAACAAGTTATTAAAATATTTTAAAGTTCAAATTACAATACAATATTTTATGCTTAAAATGTGTAGACTGCATATATATATATATATATATATATATATATATATATTATATTTATATGCTTCGCTAATTAAAGGAAAGGAATAGAATAATTGAAAATAATTTTCTAAATGCGTTAAATTCGAATACAGTGGAAGTGCGTGTCGTGGGAATCGGGCTGGCGACAATCAGCCGATGGTCAAATGGTATTGTTTTAGTTCATTTTGCGAAGCCGTTCATACTTCATACGCACAGCAATTGTGACATCCGCTTGTCTTGCATTTGTTTATTACCGTCCATAAAAATAAACCATCATTGAATAATTTCAACATTTCATTCGCTGGCGTTCAGTCAGTGCAATATTACATGTTTATATATATATATATATATATATATATATATATATATATATATATCGTCAAATGTAATGAAAAATTATCATTACTAAAAGTAGACTACAAAAGAATTTATATCGATAAAATAAATATTACATTGTTTATAATTAATTATTTTTTCATATTATATTCTATAGATAGAAAAAGCGATATAAATAAAGGATAAATATAAAACAGCAACATGTTACTATTTATGTTGATTTTTGATTTTATGTTATTATGTGTGAGCGAACGCCAACGTCATCTTACAAAAGAGATAATAGCGATGATTAAAATAAAGAGTGTAGCAGCTTTTATACAATAAAAAACATGTACACTAAACTAAAATTAAAATAATTTTAAAAAGGAGTCAGGGACACTCATTAAGTTAAGATAAGTAAAATGTTCTTAATCGCGGATTTTCAATTTGATTTTCACATTACATCAGATGTATAATGAATACTTTTGTAGATTCTGATAGTATTCATTTGTGTGACTAGTTCACTCTATAGTAATTCACCAAAAATATCAAGCCATTTTATAATTTATGACAAATCAGATTCAAGTTACTGTAAAAATTATAGCGATAAGTGCATTAACGCAAGTGTTAGATCATAGATGCATAATTCCATCAATGTATGCAAATTGAATTAATTAATATCAGTCAGTATACGATATTTTTAACAAATATAATCGAGCAAATCTCGAGAAATGTATTTTGTGCAATAAAAATTCCAGAAAAGTTTACATTCAAAATATGCATCCAAGAAACCGCATTCATTCATATGCAAGATAATTGTCAAAAAAAATGATGAGGATCAGTGAAAAGATAAATTAGTTAGAAAAAATGTTCCGTTAAACACAAAATAGAATCAAAGAATTATTTTTAAGGAGTTGATTGAATTTTGTACAACACGTTATATTCTCTTCCTAAATATAACTTGTGGTACGCTTCAGAATGAATAATTGTTCATGTAAAACATCTGATGGTGCGTTGAGACGCGGTTGCTATGATCAACTGGTCATGACAAACTAACCGCAAACCTGACAGTGACAAACAAAATTATGAGTGAGAGTGGCAACATGAAACACAAAATTTAAATATAATAAAACGTAAAAGTGGATTATGATGTTTCACACAAAAAAAAATATTTTATCGATTATTTCACTCTAATTTAAATGCAAGCTTGATTGGCTTAGACAGGCTTATACAAGCAAATTGATAAATAACTATTAATGTAATTATCGTTTGCGTTGACTGATTGAGTGAGTGAGTGAGTGAGTGAGTGAGTGAATGAGTGTGAGTGTGAGTGTGAATGTGAGTGTGAGTGTGAGTGTGAGTGTGAGTGAGTTGTCAATGAGATGTCGATGAGTTGTCGGTGAGTTGTCGGTGAGTTGTCGGTGGGTTGTCGCTAAGTTGTCGGTGAGTTGTCGGTGAGTTGTCGGTGAGTTGTCGGTGAGTTGTCGGTGAGTTGTCGGTGAGTTGTCGGTGAGTTGTCGGAGAATTCTTTAATTCCGTCCTTACATGAAAATATCAATTGAAAAAACATGGCAACGAAGAGTGCAAATATGATAATTACCGAGAATCAAAACTTGTAGGTCAAAGGGTTTATGTCCAGATTATTTCCTAAATAATAATATTATTAATACTATAAACTGTATAAAAAATTTGATATTAAATAACAAATGAATGATTATTGGTTGAGCGTTATTAAACGTCCTCTAGTTTTTTTACAATGCAACATAAATTGTATAATTGTTGTATGTAGCAATTTAAAAAACCGCAGCGATTTAATCGGTAAAAATATTCACTCTATGTGCAACAAGTCGTTTTATCGAGAAAATTCAGTTATCATTAGTTGAAATTTGAATTTTAATGACATTTGATTGGAAATTAATCTACGGGGGAAATAATCACAATAAATCAATCCTTTTGGTAATTTTTTTTAAATATACAGATTCTAATTCGTGGATCAAATTAGAATATATTGCATGTAATTTTATGCAGAAATTGTATTCTCACGGCAATAACATCTTAACAACGCCAATATAAGAAACATTGGTCACACTTGACAAATTATAGACAGTCAATGTGAATTTCATAATATATAATCGTTATAAATGCAAAAAAATATATATTTATTATTATTATTATTATTATTATTATTATATTCTCATATCAAATATAACCTCGTGGTGGTTTGTTTATCGATATTTTTTATAAATAAATGAAACATTCAATACGAATACAAATCTTGGAAAATATAACTCAACACTCGTTATATTTTCATTATTAGAATTTCTGAAACAAAATTATCGATTTTATACAAACCACTTGTTCAAGTTTGGCAAATAGGAACGCGTATTCTATAGAAACTTTTTCATCCAAGCAAACTGAAAAATTCTCATCAATGAAAACAGAATTATCATTTCTCTTATGCATAAACATGTTTCGTGGGGAGTATATACCTTTTTATTCCAAGTTATTCAATATTTGACTAACTTTAATAATGTTATTATAGCATAAAAATAATCCCCTCCATTAATTTATGTGGTAAAAGAAAACTACTTGAATGGAAGACATAATTTAAGACTGTTAAAACCTCAGAGTAAAATGATTAATAAAATAGTTGATTTAATTTGAAGGGTGCAGGGCGGATCCTGCATTCGATATAACCTGCTGCACTGATGACGCTGATTATTGAAGCTGTAGTAGTTAATGAGGAAGTAGGGAATTAGGCAATCTAGTAGTAGTCTAATAGTCTACTTTTGTTTCTAAATTATTGCGTCAGTTATATATTCCGATTCATTATTATGTAGTAAATGTATATATTATATTTTTCTCTTAAAAATAGGTTTTTTAAGTTAGGACGCAATCCATAATTCACAATAGTTAACAATAAATGTATTGTTACATTTTTATTAATACATTTTTCCTATAAAAACGGCACAAAAATGTTTATTTACTATATTATATTTTTGTGACTTTCCGCTATATTGAAAACTATATTTTTCTATTGTCACGTGATTTTAAAATTAACAATAAAATATCTGTGCTTAAAAAGGTAAAATTAGTATTTATTTATTTTTATTTTTCTTATAAATGTTCAGGATGATTTAACAAGAAAATAATGCTATATAATTGACCTATTTTCAACCGTTATCTATTTAGTTACACGGAATTTTTGGTTTTTGTTAACGTTTTGCTAAGACAAATAATACGAATAATAGGAAATAAGTAAAATAAATGTAAGGGTGTAAACATATGCCCTTCTTTGGCAATAAAACTTCAAAAAAATTACAAATATAGTGTGCTGCTTGATAGCCTGAGACAATTGAAAAAAACTGGTTAATTGTTGATTTTTCAAAATATATTATTTATAAAAATGTTGCTCCCGTTTAGATTAATATAAGAAATAATTTATTTTTCTTATAATGAAGTAAACGTCAATGGACTGAATTGTATAGAACTTAAACCTCTCTACTTACAAACGCACAGTGGTTCCAATTGGAAATCTGACTTGACAAAAAGTATAAATTCGACAATTTTAAAACTACAAAAATTGTATATCAATATAGTCTTAAATAGTTTTATAACCACGATTGATAATTAGATTTAGTATATATCATACAGGTACAGCGTAGAAGCACGCTAAAGTCATTTGTTTAAATAAACACAACGCTTTGCTATTGCCAACGACCGGGAGACGCATTGATAAATACTATTTGGTTTCGACTATCTTGTATTTTATCAAATTACGACTTTATACAAATTAAACTACATTAATTTACTTACACATTGAGTATATTTTAATTTATGTTAGTGTTATTTTGTCATTGTATTTTTAAAAAATGTTATACCAATTTATTCAAGTTGAAAGCTTATAATAACAAAGGCCGTAAAACTCTGCTGTGAAATTACATTTAGTATTAAGTTGTAATAACATTTATTTTATGACCATATACGACCAACTTTATAAATTATTCGTAGTTTGATAGAATCGAGCGTTACTATGTGATAACTCATAATACAAGATTAGAAAATAAAACTACTATATTTTTATATTACAACATATTTAGACACACTATGACTGGAGTTTTAAAATTTTTTTATTTTTATATTTGACTGAATCCCAGTCTATAATCACACGTTACAGAAGTGAATTAACAAAAAACAGACATAGAGACATCATATATAATTTTACATCATGCAGAGTAACCATGCCTTAAATTTGCAATTTGTAAAAAATGCCCCACTTATCATATCATATTTATCCTATCATAAATAATTACATATTAAAATCACGCTCTTTAAAACTAAAAAATAAATCAAAAATTTTATTGAATTTCCATTACCATAAATGACTTTTTTATTTGTAGTCAGTTGTTTATAAAAAATTTATTGTTCACACTTTTCTGTTCAATTATTTGACATTACATACTTGCAATTAAATATTAATCAATATTATGTAAATAAACATATACAGGGTCAACATGACAAGAATTAATGAGATAAATCCACATTCTGAGTGCGCTATAAACATTTTTTTTCTTTTCATTAAAGCAACCAAATAGCATTGATTTTGTAAACATATTTTGCTACTGTTCGTTAAATGATAGTGCTGGCATGTCTCGTCTGGCGCCTTTCCTTGTTGAGCTCTGTTTAGTATCTCATCCTAACAAGGGTTGTTTAAATGGATAATTTACGGTAGATAAATTGTATTTGATTAATGATAGTTGCATTCAAAGGAACTTTTGTTTTAATTTGTTCTAATACTATCTAAAAATAATAAAATTTTAACATCAAGTTATAATTGTTTGTTGTACAAAAATATAACTATATCCAACATTTCAAATTATTGACAATATGAAATCCAAATTACTTGAATACAGCTTAGAGCTTTTGTAATTTTCTAAAATGTCAATGCTCTGGTATGAATTACTAAAAGGCAGATGCAGAGGTGGATTTGAACAGCGTTGGCATCTTGCAAAGTAAACGATTGCGGCCATTTATGTAATTCAAGTGGGCGCTAAGCCCGAGCCGAGCATCTTTCGCCTCTCACTCCGCGTGCTTCAAATTAAATTATGGACTTTTTAAACGGATGGTTGCGAAGTGTCCTCGGACAATTTGTTTACTGGCCATTACCGTCGCATCGCAATTATCCGTAGTTGACCGTTATACTTAAATCCCTCACGAATTGCAATCCTCCAGCCAGCATCTGCCATACGGAAATACACATTTCTGTTATTACAAAAAGAAAGAAAACAGATTATATCACACTCTTGTCGATAATCCATGCAACTATGTTCAATGTATTCACTGTCTGTGAGGGCTTTATTATTTCTGAAAGTATGTAAATGATTAGTGTTATCAACGGAGTAGGCGCTTTAGGTCATTTCGAGGTTGCATCTCATATGACCCGACGACATAAAAATGCCACTCGTCTAATCAATCATATAAATATAGTAACATCAAATTGATTTAATATCTCCAGAGTCACTTATAATATATTATGTACAATAAAATATAATATTTAAAATTCAACTGCCGAAAAATCACATTTACGACTCTTAATACTCAATTAATAAATCACAAAAAATCAAATTTACTTTATAACAAAAACTAACCTGGTTAGTACAACCAGGTTGTATATACCGTCTCTAGTGGATACAGATTTAAGGAATAAATATTATTTCAATTTAATAAAAGTATATCTACTATTGATTCGTTTACAAAATTCTTTATACAATTCATTCACAAATAATGTACCGGAAGCGGAACTTTGCTTCGTGCATCGATTGAACACATATCAAATCCCATATTCTACCAGCACCAACCTATAATTTACTAATGTACTTTATGATCGTAATATAAACAATTTACATAAAACATTTACTTCAAATAATAAAAATAAATGCTAACTCTTGCAACTTGTAAAATTTTACAAAAAGAAAAAAACTTGAAACAACTAGAAATCATATTGAAAATAATTTAGTTTCATTAATTATATTTTAAAAAAATAATAATAAATATACATCAAATAAATTCAAATATTTGATTACCAGTTTTAATTAAGATTAATGATATAGTTATCTACAAGCAAATCTATATGCGCAGATAATTTAATTGCAATTTATTGTTACTAATTGTTTTGTACTTGGCACAATTCAATGTTTCTTTATTAGTGTTGACAATTTAGTAAAGTTTTTGTATATGCATCTTTATAAATATCACAACAAAAGTATATTTTGTTTATGTCCGTGTTTATTAAATTATATTTTCATTTTTAATTTACATTACATATAACCTGAACTGAATGAACATGGTGTCATAGATTCTAGGTATCTTCTCAAATAAGATAAGTACTTTTTTTAAGTTATACAAAATCGGACAGAAAATGAGAAGATAGTAGAATTGTTATTGTATCCGTATCTGAAACCATTACTAAACTTTCATTTTGTTTACATTTCAGAACATTATATCTCAACTAAAGACAGTTTAGTGATCTAAAGCAGTGTTTCTCAAACTATTTGGTACACATAAAAATAAAAAAATAAACCAAACAGTGGGCATGTATATAAAATATGTTGTATTTGGGTTGAAAAAGTAAAAACTGCGTGATATCATTTTTATCTCTAATATGTATAAACATGAATCTATCATTTGTATAATATTTGACAAAAAAAACTGAAATTTTTCTGCAACCCGGAGATATATTTGAAACCCCAATTTCTAGAATCACTAACATACACGATTTTGGTCTTTAATTAGATGGGTAAGAGAATTGCGAGAACGGAACAGAACAGAGCGCTACAAGTGCAGACCAAATCTGCAAGTATACCGCATAATAGAGCAGCACCACGATTGTTATAATAATATAGTTATGGTTGCGGTTTAACCGCGCACCAAAGTAAGAACTGTCCCGATTTGAATCCGAATCCGAAACAATAGTAAACACATTAATCATTATTACAATTGGGCGGCAATTTTATTATTTATTTTAATTTATTAAATGTTCTTTAATTTTTTCAACGGACATAATGCTCTTACAGAAAAAGAACTAGAGGTCACAATACGTACTGATACTTTTCCCCCAACCATATATTTCCGCCAGTTTACCAGTTCTTAACATTAAAAAGAATCATTTTAAATTCAATAAGATAAGTTGGCATGTGTTGTAAATGATAGTATAAAAGTAAAGGTGGATCCGGTCGGTCCATAAATAATAAAATATTGAGAATTAAATAAACATATCTATATAAAATAAAAAACAAAAACTGAGCAATATTTTATTTATGGAGTACTTTAAAACGATTTTTAGTGCTCTAAAATATTATAAAAATGTACATTAGAGGGTTATTCCAAATAAAACAAAGTTGATTTTATTAAAGGAATTTTTAATAAAGTATCCTGTTTAGGATAGGAAAATAATAAGAAATACAACAATTGCGCATGTGTAAATATCAAATAAACAAAAACTTTATTAATGTATTGTCAAAATAGTGGTTGCAATAACTCTCTAATAACTAAATATATTTTTTTTAAATAAAATTGTCAAATATTAACCAAAACTCTTAAAAATGAACGTTTTTTAACTCCGTACTGATCGTTTATACACAAAATTGTTTATGAATTAAGGTCAATAAAGCATTTCTGTTTTTTTAAATTATTTTCTGCACCTATTTGAGAGTTTATTACCAAAAGAAAATTTTGCTCATATTTGCTCTTTTTTAATTTATAAGTATAACAGTTTTGTCTTATAAATATTACAAACATATATTTGTTGTTTTACTGTCACTTGATATTTTCATATGTAAATTTTTTAAAACTAAATTTTCGTGCATGAATTTGTATAAAATATAAAACTAAACAACTTTGCCTAAAAAACTATTTTCCTATCTTCAACAAAGAAGAAGTAGTTTGTGTCGAGATTTTAAAAACACTCTGTATATGTTTTAAAAACACCCTGTATATGTTTTTATACAAAATTTTATTGGCATATATTCTATTTGTTTCTTCAATCACTCTTATTAACTTTTTTTAAAAATTTTATGCTCTCCATGACTTGATGCCAACTTGATGAGGAGAAATAAAAATCGACTAGATTGACTGCAAGGCTAAAAAGAGTGTGCAAAGAAGGTTGCCATCATAAGATGTTACAGTCTTTGGAAACAGGAGGGAGGAGCGCACTGGCAAAGATAAGGCAGAAATCTGCTTAGACCGCTCCAAAAACAGGTCACAGAGCGGTAGAATATGACGTTACACCCTTTTTTCGTAGTTTGCAACGCAGAGGCACATCTAAGGGACAACTAAAGTACCCATTTTACATAAAACCCACTAAAAAATTATGACAAACGGACCTTGGCTAGTAGATTACAACCGCGATGCAGCCATGCGGATATATAAGAAAACATCATCAGCTCTGAACTGTAATCAAGGTTATATTCTACGTCAGAAAACAATGTGACCTGCTCCTGCTATTGGTCGAACAAAACTATAAATGATTGCAAATTGTATCTACACAAACTAGCGTAAAAGCTAGAGATAAAACCGACACTAATTGCAGGTGATTTCAACTCAAGATGAAGACTGTGGGGAACTCAAAAAATTAAAAAAGAGAGTGGATGGCTGAATTAAACCTGGCTAAACCTGGTAAACAAGGTTGGCAAAACAACATTTATTGGAATCTCCGCTAAAACAAGTATTCATCTGACAATCTGCTCAGACAAAATATAGCAGTGGAGGGTTATCGATGAGAAAAACTTGAAACAGCACTAAAATATTTACTATAATATAAGAAGAATACAATAAAGGAAAGGATGTAAAATAAATACAAAATTATTCTCATTCGTAAGAAAAGATTTGTCAAGGAAATACATAGCTGAGGCTACTGGAGATGACCTAATGCACATCGTTAAAAAAAACATGAACAAAACCTTCCCCAAAAAGAAAATAACTACTAAGTGCAACACAGTTTACTGGTGGAATAATTAACTGGACGTGTCGATAACATCGTCAACACCATGCTGGTAAGCAAATAACACTATAGAGACCATGCTGCAGGCAATATGCATCTGCATTTGTGACACCTCGAGGGATCCACTTATGTCAAGCCTCTTTCTGCTACTGAGCTCCCTCGCTACTTTAATATCCAGCCTGACAAAAGCTTGCATCATCCCTGTTCTTTTTGGTTTCCTAAACCCTTCTCTCCTTCCGTCCTTCAACTCTTCTATGAATACTTTTTTCACCTCTTCCTTCAAAGCAAACTCATCTATGTCAAGTAGCATGAAGCTTACCTACCCACTCCGTACTTCGACGACCACTATACCGCTTAGTTTTAGGTCTACGGTTTCTTTGAACCTGTCCGTGTTAGCTTCACCTCTTCCTTTTATTTTCAGGCGTATACAGACATTTTCGGTCTTCTCATGTCCTTAATAACTTCGGCATATACACTTGCCTTGGGTTTTAGGATGATGATTTCCGCTTACCCTCTGGGCCTGATTTGCCTCTCCACCTTTCTTCTTTTATTGAAGTTCAGTTTCCTACCTGCCGAGTACAGACTAACCTTTTGCATCGATGTTTTGTAGATAGCTTCAATACTGTTTCTGTGTGCTGTCGTGTATGTATTTTTCTTCCCGGCTCACTATACGACTTGTATGACTCTTTTCTGAGACTTGATTATTTCGAGAATTATCC
Source organism: Tachinus sp. AB-2021 (assembly GCA_030264575.1). Classification (NCBI taxonomy): domain Eukaryota; kingdom Metazoa; phylum Arthropoda; class Insecta; order Coleoptera; family Staphylinidae; genus Tachinus; species Tachinus sp. AB-2021. The sequence goes on along the minus strand of JARJEC010079340.1, from coordinate 2,269 downwards.
GGTCTTGCTGCTCGGTTCTGTAAGCCGCTATTAAGAAGATAAACTTGTCTTTATTTTCGCCGATTTAATACCACAGACTGTATCCTGCACTTCAGCGTTATGTAGTGCTTCCTCTAGTTGTGCGAACTGGTTTACTAGTCTCTTGATGGGTGGGTTCTCCAGGTGTTCCCCTTTTTCAAACATTATGACCAGGTCCTGTTCCCTATTGTTTACAATGTCCCACTGCACCATACTACATTTGTTGAAGACTTTTTCTTGCCATCTATTGCTCAGTGTGGCCACATACTGCTCCTGATTAATTTTTCCTTCTTCCTTCTGGTGCCTGTTCTTTTGCCAGATTCATCTGGGACGGCCGAAAGCCGCTAGACGCCTACCGACCTAAAATCGCCCTTTCGGGTTTTTCAGATGACAGCGGAATTACCTCGCGACATTACTTCACTGCCGCCTGGTCCAAGGTTCTTATAATATTTACCTTGCAGTGCCCTTTTATCCTCCTCTATTGTCTACAGCATGGTCTCATTAGCTGCCAAGTGTTGGTTGCTTACCATCATGGTGTTGACGATGTTATCGACGCATCCAGTTCCTTATTCCACTATAAACGCGATGATGATTTTAGCAAAAATAGTGGAGAAACTAAAGGAAAAGGCTCACAAGAACAGTTTATACCTGTTTGCCACAGTAGACATAAAGAACGCTTTCAATACTGTTTCCTGGGAGGGTCTGGTACGGGCATTGATTTACATAGGAGTGTAAGCAAGAGATTCATAATGATCCTAACTGAATACCTAAAAAGCAGTAAACTGCTGCTTGGAAAAAAGAAAAATTGTTAATTATGTGCGGCCTGGGTCCTCTACTGTGGATTATAATGGTACGTGCTAAGAGGAGACCTACCAAAAATGGCAGAAAGTTTAAAAAAGCAAAGATGAGTGTTGGAAACTAGAAGATAGCTACAAAGAACGAGATTAAATATCTCAGAGTTTGGTTTAACCATAATAGTACTATGGCCGAGCATGTCAAAAAAGTGATTAAGAAAGTAAAATACACGACGAAAGCCCTAACTATCCTAATACCGAACGTGAGGGGTCCCTCTAAAGGAAAAAAGCAATTGGCAAATGCAGCACATTCGATAATGATATACGGAAACAAAATATGGGGGAAAACGATGAGGTACAAGAGATACAAAGACATGCTATTGAAGCAGCAAAGAAGATTGGTAATTAAAGTAGTTGACGGTTACAAAACTATCTCTATGGAGGCCGTCCTAATAATTGTCTAGATGATGCTGATCCACCTCCAATTTAATTAAGATCAGAAGGGCGCAAGGCAAATCCTCTTGCCAAAGCAAAGCTCAAAGAGGAAAAAGTGCAGAAATGGAAAGAATCTTGGGACAAGAACACATGAATGATGAAAAGGACGGATAAAAGATGTCCTTAAATAGACGCACAGAAAGTTTGGTGGCGTCGACTACTATCTGACGCAGATTCTGAGCTTCAAATCGTACCTAAAAAGGTTCCACCGTTCAGACGGTGACGGATGTGCGGCTTGCCAGGTAGAGGATAGCTCCGGCCATGCCGAACTAGGGGGAAAAGAGTGTTGCCCTACCTTGTCAGAGTCGCGTGCAGCTACTTCTATCAGCGGAAACTGCGAATTAGAGAAAACGGTTAGGCTGTCCAAAGAATAAGCGGTGAGTCCCGCAAGGTTCGGTTAAAGTCCAACCATGTGGAACGTCGGTGTTGAGGGTTGAACTGTCGGAGAGTGTAACGCTGATAAGATTAGCGGGCATTCTTGGGATGGTGGTTACAGCAGACAACGAGAAGAAACTGGTAAAAGGCACGGAATGAGCAGCATTTAGAGTTGTGAGGTCGCTGATTAAGCGACAATTGCAGAATGACAAAAGGAGTGGAGCCAGAGCAGCGACACAGAAACTTAGACAATGCGACTCATTCCAGAATTAGCTCCATATATCAACAGAAAGCATAGATCTATTGAACATTATATAACCGAGTTCCTAACGAGACATGGGTGCTTCGCTTGCTATCTATACCAATTCAGGTAAGCAACAACAAAAACTGCGTTAACTGCGAACAAACGGACACCACAGTTCTGTACTGCAAAAATGGGAAGAACAATGCAGAAAATGAGCGATGGAGTGTCCATAAAGTGGACATGTATTGCAAGCGCAATACACGCAATGATGAAAGAAATGGAAAGCAAAAAATGCTCAGCGCTAGACTAGGTTATAAAACGCGATACTACCTGTGGCGCTAAG